>RXID01014547.1:0-94021 GCA_005019695.1 Trichopus zeylanicus subsp. travancoricus
TGCCAGGAATTACATTCCCAACTTGGGAAGGCTCCTCAGCCCACTGTATGCAAAAACCAGCCCAACTGGAGAGAAGAAAATGAACCAACAGGATTGGGCTCTAGTGGGCCAGATTAAAAAATTAGTCCAGCAACTACCGGACTTGGAAGTACCCCCTACTGAAAGCTACATCCTTCTAGAAACAGATGGCTGCATGGAGGGATGGGGGGGCATCTGCAAATGGAAGCCGCATAAATATGATCCGAAATCTGCAGAACATGTGTGTGCTTTTGCAAGCGGGAAGTTTAACCCCATCAAATCCACTATTGATGCGGAAATCCATGCGGTAATGAACTCACTGGAGGCACTGAAAATCTATTACTTGGATAGAAAGGAACTAACGATTCGGACTGACTGCCAAGCTATAATTAGCTTCTTCGACAAGTCTTCGAATCACAAGTCTTCCAGGATACGCTGGATCGCCTTCACGGACTATATTACTGGGATAGGGATCCCGGTGCACTTCGAACGCATCGAGGGCAAGGATAATCAGCTCGCTGACTCCTTGTCACGATTACTTTCTTCTCTAGTCTGTGTAGGATGGCCAGCAGAAGAAGACCTTGGAACTCTGGAGCTCGTGGCCACAGCAATTCAAGAAGTCCAAGCAGCCCCAGCACACAAGGAGTGGCAGCACCTAGCCGAGATGCTACTACAACTACAGGGTTCCCTGCAAATGAACAGGATATCCGTGCAGCAGCAGCAACCGCAATCACAGCACTTCGGCAACTGTGTAATCTCCACACCAGCAAGCTATGGGAGTGCGAACGACTCAGCTACCAGGATCACTTTTGGGCCACCTGGTACCCTACAATGGCCCAGATAGACCAGCAGCTCCAGAATACCCTTCGACTAGTCCAAGATGCCATTTCCAGGACCAGCATCTTTTCACTCTCTCAGACGCACACGGAGCGTGGTGGGAAGCGTAACTGGCCCAAGAAGACGGCACCCCACTGTACAAAGCCACTAACCCGTAGCAGGCGGAGCGTGGTGGGAAGTATAGTAGCTACTACAGAAAAGTAGAACCCTGTTGTACAGTACAGTAGCAGCTAGAGCTACGAAATAAGAAGTCAAAGCCTAGCAAGAGGACGAGCCTAGCCAAAGGACAAGCTACCAGCCTATGACAGCGACGTCTTTTGGCGTCTTTTGTAAAGGCTACGCCTTAGGACAAGAGGGCTACGCCTAGGACAATACTTCCCTTGGAGTCTTATGTAAAGGCTATAGGCCTACTCTAGTATAGGCTACTATTATGCTGATGTAAGCGCTTAGCTCATACCACCAGCTGATGTGAGCGCTTACATCATCGTGCCCTCTATATAAGGGGCACGCCTCCATTGTAAATGAGCATCGAAGAAATCGTAGAAAAATCGTAGAAATCTTAGAAATCGCAGGAGCTTGAGAAATAGCAATAAGAATCTGAGAGTTTCTCCATATCTTCTCCTTATTTCTTGTTGCTACTTTCGTTCTTAAGAAGCGCTTTCGAGACCTTGAACATTTCGGCGAGCATCGCCGGCGTTATGGAGGTCGAATTCAGTACTGGTACTGGTAGTAGTAGTTGTAGCCATAGTGGTAGTAGTAGTAGTAGTGGTAGTTGTAGGATAAGTAGTAGTAATATTAGTAGCAGTGGTAGCAGCAGCAGCAGCAGCAGTAATAGTAGTATTAGAGCAATTGTAGAAGTAGTCATAGTAGAAGTAGCAATAATGGTAGTAGTACTAGTTGTGTTAGTAGCAGTTGCAGTAGTAGCAGCAGTTGTATCAGTAGTAGTAGTGGTGGTAGCAATTTGCGAAGTAGCAGTAGTAGTAGTAGGAGTACTAGTAGTAGTAGTAGGAGTACTAGTAGTAGTAGTAGGTGTAATAGTAGTAGTAGGAGTAGTAGTAATACTAGTAGTAGTGGTAGTAGGAGTAGTAAGAATAGCAAAAGTAGTAGCAGTAGTAGTAGTAGCAAAAGTAGCAGTAGTTGGAGTACTAGTAGTAGTAGTGGTAGTAGTAGTTGTTCTTGTTGTTGTAGTAGTAGTATGGGTAAGAGTAGTAGTAGGAGTAATAGTTATTCTTTTAGTAGTAGTTGTTATTTCTTTAGTAGTCGAAATATATGTAGTAGTAGTAGTAATAGGAGTAGTAGGAGTAGTGGTAGCAATAGAAGTAGTAGTAGTAGTAGCAGTAATACTAGAAGTAGTAGTGGTAGTATTAGCGGGATTATTAGTAGGAGTAGTAGTACTACTAGCAGTAGTAAGAGTAGTAGTAGGAGTAGTAGTTGTTCTTGTAGTAGTAGTTGTAGCAGTAGTAGTACTAGTACTAATAGTAGTAGTACTAGTAGTAATCATTCTAGTAGTAGTACTAGTAGTAGTTATAGTACTAGTAGTAGTGTAGTAATATGAGTAGTCATGGCAGTACCAGTAGTAGAAGAAATAGTTGCAGTAGTAGTACTTGCAGTAGTAGTAGTTGTAGAAATAGTAGTAGCAGAAGAAATAGTTGCAGTAGTTGTACTTGCAGTAGTAGTAGTTATTGTTGTGGAAGTAGTAGTAGTATTAGTAGTAGTAGCAGTAGCAGCAGCAGTAGTAGTGTTACTAGTCGTGGTAGTTGTAGTCCAAGTACTTGTAGTTGTTATTACAGTAGGAGTTGGAGTTGGTGTAGGCATAGTAGTAGTAGTAGTAGTGGTGGTGGTAGTAGTAGTAGCGTAGTAACAGTAGTAGTAGTAGTAGACGTAACAGTAAGTTAGTACTTGCTGTAGAAGCACAAGTAGTAGTTGTAGTAGTAGTTGATATAGTAGTAGTAGTAGCAGTTGTAGTAGTAGTTGTTGTTGTTGTTGTTATTGTAATAGCAGCAGCAGCAGCAGCAGCAGTAGTAGTAGTAGTAGTAGCTGTAGTATTAGTAGTAGAAGTTGAAGTAGTAGTAGTAGCAGCAGCAAGGGTAGTAGCGGTAGTAGTAAGAGATGTTTTAGTAGTTGTAGTAGTCACAGTAATAGTATTATTTGTAGTAATAGTAGTAGTTGTAGGAAAAGTAGTGGTAGTTGTAGTAGTGGTTGTAGTAGAAGTGAAGTAGCAATCGCAATAGTAGTAGTAGAGGTAGTAATAGAAGTAGTAGTTGCAGTTGCAGTAGCAATAGTTGCAGAAGTTGTAGTAGAAGTGGTAGTAGTAATAGTACTAGTAGCAGGAGGAGTATTAGTAGTAGTTGTTATTGTTGTTGTAGGATCACCACCAGTAGTAGTAGAAGTGGTAGTAGTAGTAGTCATAGTAGCAGTTGTAGTAGTAATAGAAGTAGTAGTAGTAGCAATAGTAGCAGTAATAGTAGCCGTTGGAGTAGTAGTAGGAGGAGGAGAAGTATTAGTAGTAGTAGTAGCAGCAGCAGTAGTAGTTGTAGTAGTAATGAAAGTAGTAGCAGTAGTGGGAGTAGTAGTACTAGAAATAGTAGCAGTTGTAGGAGTAGTAGAAGTAGGAGTAGCAATAGTAGAAGTAGCAGGGGTAGTATTGGTAATAATAGTAGTAATCGTAGTAGTAGTACTAGAAGTTGAAGTAGTAGTAGCGGTAATAATAGTAGTAGTAGTAGGAACAGGGGTAGTTGCGGTAGTAGTAGGAGTAGTTTTAGTAGTTATAGTAGTAATAGTTTTAGTATTATTTGTAGTAATAATAGTAGTTGTAGGAAAAACAGTGGTGTTAGTAGTAGTAGTAGTTGTAGTAAAAGTGAAGTAGCAGTCGCAGTAGTAGTAGCAGCGCAAGTAGTAGAAGTAGTAGTTGTAGTAGCTGTAGTAGAAGTCGTAGTAGTTGTAGTACTAATAGTGGTTGTAGCAGTCATACTAATTGTGGTAGTAGAAGGAAAGTATTGGTAGTAGTTGTTATTGTTGTTGTAGCATCACCAGTAGTAGTAGTAGTAGTAGTAGTAGTAGTAGTAGTAGTAGCAGCAGCAGCATCAGCGGTTGTAGTAGTAGTAGAAGTGGTAGATGCAGTAGTAGTAGCATCTGGAGTAATAGTAGTAGCAGTAGGTGTAGTAGTAGTAGTGGTAGTCGTAGGAGTAGTAGAAGTAGTAGCCGTAGAAGTAGTAGTAGTAGTTGTAGCAGTAGTAGAAATAGTAGCAGTAGTAGTAGAAGCCAGAGGAGTAGTACTAGTAGTAGGAGAAGTTATAGTAGTTGTAGTACTAGCAATAGTAGTAGTCGTTGTTGTAGTAATTGAAGTAGTAGTAGTAATGGGTGTAGTAGTAGTAGTAGTAGTTATAGAAGATGTAATAGCCATTGCTGTAGTAGTAGTTGTAGTGTTTGCAATAGTATTGGTAGTTGTTGTAGTAGTTGTAGTAGTAGTAGTAGTACTGGTAGCGGTAGTCGTAGTAGTAGCTGGCGGAGTGTAGTGGAAGTAGTAGTTGTTGTTGTAATTGTGGTATTAGTTACAGTAGTAGTATTAGTTACAGTAGTAGTAGTAGTCGCAGTAGTATCAGTAATTATTGTAGTAGAAATAGAAGTATTAGCAGTAGCAGTAATAGTAGTAACACTAGTTGTATGAGTAGTAGTAGTAGCAGTAGTTGAAGTTGAAGTTGTAGCAGCAGTAGTTGTAGTTGTAGTTGTAGTAGCTGTAGGCGTAGTAGTAGTAGCAGTAAGAGTAGTAGCAGTGGCAGTAGGAGTAGTAATAGTAGTAGTAGAAGTAGTAGTAGTAGTAGTAGTAGTAGTAGTAGTTGAAGTAGTAGGAGTGGCAATAGTAGTGGTAGCAATACTAGCAGCAGTAGAAGTGGTAGTAGTAGGAGAAGTTTTAGTACTTGTGGTAGTAGTAGTAGTATAATTTGTATTAATAGTAGTAGTTATAGGAGAAGTAGTGGTATTAGCAGCAGTAGTTGCAATAGAAGTGAAGTAAGGATAGCAGCAGCAGTAGTAGAGTTAAGAGTAGAAGTAGTAGTTGCTGTTGCAGGAGCAGTAGTAGTTATGGTAGTAGGGGAAGGATTAGTAGTAGTGATTATTGTTGTTGTAGCATCAGCAGTAGTCGTAGTAGTACTGGTAGTAGCAGAAGTAGTAGTAGTTGTTGTATTTGAGTAGTAGTAGAAGTAGTAGGTATAGTAGTAGTAGCAACAGTAGTAGGAGTAATATTACTTGTAGTAGCAGTCGAAGTACTAGAAGTAGTAGCAGTTGTAGTAGTAGTTGTAGTAGTAGTAGTAGTTGTTGTTGTTGTAGTAGCAGTAGCAATAGTAGTAGTAGTAGTAGCAACAGCAGTAGTAGTAGTAGCAGGAGAAGTATTAGTAGTAGTAGTAGTACCAGTACTAGTACTACTTGTACTAGTAATAGTAGTAGTAGCAGTACTAGTAGAAGTTCTAATAGTCATTGCCATAGTAGTACTTGTAGTCGTGGTAGTATTTATGGTAGTATTAGTAGTTGGTGTAGTAGTAGTTGTAGCACTACTAGTAGCAATTGTCATAGTAGTAGGTGGAGGAGTATAGTAGTCGTAGTAGCTATTGTTATAGTAGAAGTAGTAGTTACAGTAATAGTAGTAAGTGTTGCAGTAGAAGTAGAAGTATTAATAGTAGTAATATTAGTAGTAGTAGTATGTGTAGGAGTGGTAGTAGTAGTAGTAGCAGTAGAAATTGTAGAGACAGCAGCTGTAGTTGTAGTAGTGGTAGTAGCAGTAGCAGTAGTAGTAATAATAGTAGTAGTAGCAGCAGTAGTAGATGTAGTAGTAGTACCAGTAGTAGCAATAACAGTTGCAGTACTAGTAACAACAGCAGTAGAAGTAGTAGTAGTACTAGTAGTATTATTTGTAGTAGTATTAGTGGTGGTAGTAGTTCTAGTAGTAGTAATAGGGTTAGGTGTAGGAGTAGGTGCAACAGTAACAATAGCAGCAGCAGCAGTAGTAGTAGTAGCGGCAGTAGTACAAGCAGTTGTAGTTGTTGTGGTTGTAGGAGGAGTTGTAATAGTAGTGGTAGTAGTTGTTGTTGCTGTTGTTGTTGTAGTAGTAGAAGTAGTAGGAGTAGTAGTAGTAGCTGTTGGAGTAGTAGCAGTAGCAGAAGGAGAAGTAGACGCAGTAGCAGTAGTAGTCATAGTAGTAGTAGTAGTAGTAGCAGCAGCAGTAGCTGTAGTGGTAGTAGTAGTAGTAGTTGTAGCAGCAGTAATAGGAGTAGTAGGAGCAATAGTAGTAGAAGCTATAATGGCCATTACTATAGTAGTAATTATAGTTGTAGTTGTATTTGGAGGAGTATTAGTAGTAGTAGTAGTAGTTGTTGTTGTTGTTGTTGTTGTAGTAGTAGTAGTAGTAGTAGTAGTAGTAGTAGTAATAGTAGTGGCAGCAGTCGCTATGGTGGTAGGTGGAGTGTAGTAGTTGTAGTGTTGTTGTTGTTGTTATAGGAGTAGTTGCAATTGTAGTAGTCGCAATAGTAGTGGTAAGTGTTGCAGTAGTAGTAGTAGTAGCAACAGGAGCACAGGTAGTATTCGTAATCGTAGTAGTATTGGTGGTAGTTGTAGTAGTAGCAGCAGCTGTAACAGTAGTAATAGGAGTAGTTATCGTACTTAAAGTAGCAATAGTTGTAGTAGCAGTAGTAATAATAGGATTAGTAGTAGTAGTAGTAGAAGTAGTAATAATAGAAGTGGAAGTAGTTTTAGTATTGCTAACAGTCGTTGTAGTTGTATGAGTTGGAGTAGAAGTTGATGAAGAAGTAATAGTAGTAGCAATAGTAGTAGCAGAAGGAGTACAAGTAGTAGTAGGACTAGTAGGAGTAGGAGTAGCAGTAGGAGCAGCAGGGGTTGTCATATGAGTAGGAGTAGTCGTAAAATTACTAGTAGTAGTAATAGTAGTAGCCGCAACAACAAAATTAGCAGTAGCAGCATCTACAGTAGCACTAGTAGCAGCAGTAGGAATAGTATTTCTATTATTAGGAGCAGGAGTAGCAGTAGTAGGAGTTGTAGTAGTTGTAGTAATGGTAGTAGTAGTAGTAGTCGTAGTAATAGTAGTAGTAGGAATAGGAGTAGTAGTAGTAGTAGTAGTAGCTGCTGCAGCTGCCGTAGTAGTAGTAGTAGTAGTAGCAGCTGCAGCTGCCGCAGTAGTAGTAGTAGCAGCAGCTCCAGCTACCGCAGTGGTAGTAGTAGTAGTAGTGGTAGTAGTTTTAGAAGTAGTATCAGTGGTTGCAGTAGTCGTTAACATTGTAGTATTAGTAGCAGTAGTAGTAGTAATTGTTGTTGTTATTGTTGTTGTCAAAGTACTAGTAGTAGCAGTTGTACTAGTAGAGTATTCGTAGTAGTAGTACTAGTAGTAGTAGGAGTAGGAGTAGCAGTAGTTGTTGTAGAGTAGGAGTAGGAGTAGGATTAGTAGTAGCATTGGTAGCAGTAGTAATAGGGGTAGGAGGAGTAGCAACAGTAGTTGGTGATAGCAGTAGCAGTAGAAGGAGCATTAGAGGCAGTAGTAGTAGTTGTAGTAGGAGTAGTACTTGTAGTAGTAGGAGTAGTACTAGTAGTACTAGTCGTCGTAGTAGTAGCAACATTAGTAGTTGGAGTAGGAGTAGTAGTAGGTGCAGTAGTTGGAGTAGCAGTGGTAGCAGTAGTAGTCGTAGTAGTAGGAGTTGTTGTTGTAGTAGTAGTATAAATAATAATAGAAATAGTAGTAGTAATAGTATTAGTAGTAGTAGGAGCAGCAGCAGTAGCAACCACAGTCGTAGTAGTCGTAGTAGTAGTAGTAGTAGGAGGAGACAAAGTAGGAATAGTTGAAGTATTAATAGTAGTAGTAGTAATAGTTGTAGTAGGAGTAGGAGAAGGAGTAGTAGTCGAAGTAGTAGTAGTAGTAGCAGTAGTAGTAGCTATTGTTGTAGAAATAGTAGTAGTAGTGTTTGTAATAGGAGTAGTAGTAGGTGAAGCAGTTGTAGTTGTAGAAACAATAGCAGTCATTGTAGTAAGAGTATTAGTTGGTGTAGTAGTTGTAGTAGTAGTAGAAGTTGTTGTTGTAGTAGTAGCAGTAGCAGTAGGAGGAATAGTTGTAGTAATAGTAGTAATAGTAGTATTAGTAGTAGCTGTTGTTATTGTTGTTGTTGTAGTTGTTGTAAAAACATCGGTAGCAGCAGTAATAGTAATTTAGTATTAGCAGATATAGGAGTAGTAGTATGAGTTGGAGTAGTAGTAGTAACAATAGTAGTTGTTGTAGCTGTAATGTTTGTAGTAGTAATAGTAATTGGAATAGTAGTAGGAGTAGTAGTGGTTGCAGCAGCAGTTGCATTAGTTGCAGAAGTTGTTGTAATTGTGTTAGTATTAGAAGTAGAAGTAGTAGTAGAAGCAGTAGGGTAGTAGTAAATATTCATATTAGTAGTAGTTGCAGTAGTAGTAGTAGTAGTAGTAATAGTGGTAGTAGTAGCAAAACTAGTAGTACTAAGACTACTAGTAGTAGTAGTAGCAGGTGTAGCAGTAGAAGTAGTAGTAGCAGCTACAACAATAGCAAGATTAGGAGTAGCTCTAGTAGGAGCAGGAGTGATAGTCGTAATAGCAAGAGTAGGAATAGGTGTAGAAGTAGTAATAATTGTAGCAGTAGGTATAGAAGTTGTAGTAGTATTAGGCGGAGGGGTAGAAGTGGTAGTAGTAGTAGGTGTAGGAATAGTAGTAGTAGTAGCACAAGTAAGAGTAGGAGTTGTAGTGCTAATTCTGCTGCTGCTACTACTACTTACTACTACTACTACTACAACTACTACTGCTACTAGAATCACTGCTACTTCCGCTACTACTACTATTGCCACTATTACGACAACTACCACTACTACTTCCACTACTACTGCTACTACTGCTACTACTTGCATGGCTACTACTTCGATTGCTATTACTACTATTGCATCAATTGCGATTGTCGCTACTGCCACTACTATTACTACTACAATTGCTACTATTGCTACTACAACTATTACTCTACTTCTACTACTACTATTACTACTACTACAACTACTGCTACTTATATAGCTACTGCTACTGCTACTGCTACTACTACTAATTCTACTACTACTACAATTGCTAATACTAGTGATACTACTACAAATACTACTACAAGTACTACTACTTCTCCTACAACAACAACAACCACTACTACTCCATCTCCTCCTACTATTATTGTTGTTACTGCTAGTACAACTACAACTACTGCAACTACTACTACTACTACTGCTGCTGCTGCTGCTGCTGCTACAATTGCTACTACTTCAACCGCTACTACAATTGCTGCTAATGCTACTACCATAACTACTACTACTATAGTTACTGCTATTGCTACTACTTCTGATACTACTACTGCTGCTATTATAACTATAGCTACTGCCGCTACTACTACCTCTCCTACTACTAATACTTCTCCTACGATTACTACTTATCTTGTTACTACTACTACTACTCCTCCTACAAATACTACTACCCCCATAACTTCTATTACTAATATTACACACACTACCACAACAAGTACTACTACTATTACTACAACTACTCCTAACACTGCTACTACTACTACAGCTGCTGCTGCTATTACAACTACTACTTCGGCTACTACTACATCTACTACTATTGCTACTGTTACTACTACTACTACTACTAAAACTACAACTGCAACTACTAATACTACCACTATTGGTACAACAACTACTGCTACTACCACTAATATTACTACTTATACATCTACTACTACTCCTACTACTACTACTACTACTTCTACAACTATTCCAACTCCTATGACGACAACTACTACTACAACAACTACTAATACTGCTACCACTACTCCAACAACAACTCATACTACTACTCCAACTATTACTGCTACTACTATTACTACTACTAATCCTACTCTTACTTGTGCTACTACTACTACTACTCCTACTCCTACTACTACTGCCACTACTCATACTCTTCCTCTTACTACTACTACTAATACTACTTCAACTCCTTCTACTAGTATTACGACAACGACTACTACTACTATTATTACTACTACTACTACTACTAATATTACTAATGGGACTTCTACTACTGTGACGTCTATAACTTCTATTGCTACCCCTACTACTACTACTACTACTACATGTGCTACTACTACTACTGCTGCTGCTGCTATTGTTATAGCTACTCCTATTGCTACTACTACTCCTATTACTACTACTACTACTCCAATTACTGCTTTTGCTACAATTACTACAACTACTGCTACTATTACTATTACTACTACTACTATTGCAACTACTACTTCTGCTGCTATTTTTCATGCTTCTCTACAAGCACTACTACTACTACTACTACTACTACCACCACCACTACCACTACTACTACTACTACTACTGTCGCTGCTACTACTACTACTATCACCACTACCTCTACTACTACTGTTACTACCACCACTACTACTATACTACTACTACTACTACTACTACTACTACTACTACTACTACTACTACTACTACTGTTACCACCATTACTACTACTACTGTTGCTCCTACTACTACTTCAGCTGCTGCTGTTGTTGCTACTACTACTACTACTTCTATTATTGCTGTTACAACAACAACTACTACTACTGCTACTACTACTACAGCTGCTAATACCATTACTACAGCTACTACTACAACAACTACTATTGCTACTACTATTATTATTATTACTACTACTACTACTAATTCTGTTGCAACTATTCTACAACAACTACTACACAACAACAACAATAACTACTACTACTCCTACTACAACTTCTATGACCTCTACTACCGCTACTATTACTCCTACTCCAAACAACTACTATTACTATAATTGCCCCCACTACTATTACTGCTAGTGCTACTACTCCAACTAGCAATCCTTCTCCTCCACTTATTCCTACTACTACTTGTCGTACTACCACTACTACTACTACTACATCTACTACTACTACTACTACTGCTTCTTCTTCTTCTTCTATTTCTACTGCTAGTACTATTGCTACTAGTAGTAGTGCTACCACAACTACTACTGCTATTGCTACTACTACAACTGCTATTACCACTACTAATGTGACTACTATAACTGCTTTTGCTATTGCTGCTGCTATTGTGACTATTACTACTGCTACTACTACTCCTCCTATTGCTACTAATGCTACTACCACTGCCACTACTACTACTACTGATGCTCCTGGAGCTACAAATACGACTATTACTACTACTACTATTACTTCTACTGCGATTGTTACTACTACTACTACTGCTGTTGCTACTATTATTACTACTAAAACTACTAGAACTAGTAAAACAACAACTGCTGCTGCTGTTGCTACTATTAATACAACTACTCCTACTACTTCTACTTCTACTACTACTACAACTACAACTACTGCTACTACTACGAAAACTACTTCTGCTGCTACTATTGCTACTACTATTACTGCTACTACCATTGCCACTGCTACTACTCCAATTACAAATATTACTAGTACAACAACAATAACTACTGCAAGTACAACTGTTGCAACAGATACAACAACTACTCATAGTAATGCTACTAGTACTGCTGCTTCAACTGCTACTACTACAACTACTACTACTGCTTTGACTACTACTGCTACTACTACAACTATTATAGCTTTGACTACTACTGCTACTACTACAACTACTATAGCTACTATTGCTACTACTACAACTACTATAGCTACTATTGCTACTACTAGTGCTACCGCTACTACTCTTGTGACTCCTACTACTACTTTGGCTGCTGCTACTACTACTAATACTACTACTTCTACTACTGTTGCTACAACAACTACTACTCTTACTACTACTACTACTACTACTTCTGTTACTACAACTACTACTACTCATACTAATATTATTGCTGCTGCTACTAGTATTAGTATTAATACTACTACTACTACTACTCCTCCTCCTGCAACTATAACTGAGATTGCTACTACTACTACTTCTACAACTACTGCTACTACAGCAACCACTGCTACAACTGTGGCTATTATTATTACAACTACTAATACTATTACCACTACTACTACTACTACCACTACTTCTACTACAACAACAACTACTAATAATAATAGTAATAATGCTGCTATTGCTCCAACTACTACTACTACCACTGCTGCTACTATTACTACTACTATGACTAATACTGCTATTGCTGTTGCTTCAAATACTACAGCTACTACATCTCCGACTACTGCTGCTACTACTACTACTATCACTACTACTGCTACTACTACTATAGCTACTACTATCGCTATTGTAGCTGCTGATACTACTACTACTACTACTACTCCGACTACGACCACTACTACTAGTATTACTAGCACTACAGCTACTACTACTGCAAATACTATCGCCGTACTACTGCTCTACTATTGCTACTACTACTATTACTAATGCCACTAACATTGCTTCTTCTACTACTATTGCTACTACTACCCCTTTTGCTACTAATACTACTTCTACTACTACTACTACTATTGCTGCTATAGCTACTGATGCTACGACTACTACTACTACTATTCCTGCTACTATTAATACTACTACTACTGCTACTACTACTACTATTGCTGCTATTTCTATTACCGCTACTATACTTACTTCTTCTACAACTATCCCTACTCCTTCTCCTACTGCTACAGCTACTGCTACTGCTACTAGTTCTGCGAGTACTACTACTACTTCTCCTACTTTAACTACCGCTACTACTAGAACTACGACTATTGTTATTATTACTGCTACTACTATTGCACTCCTACGACTACAACAACAACAACTACTACTACTACCCCGACAACCACTATTACTACTACTACTATTACTATAACTACTGCTGCTGCTACTACTACTACTACTACTATTACTACTTCTACTCCTTCTACTACTCCTACTACTACTTCAGCTGCTCCTTCTACTACTACTACTACTACTACGACTACTACTCCCAACACTACTTCTGCTACTACTTCTACAACTGCAACTACTACTTCTACTACTACTCCTCCTCCTCCTCCTCCTCCTCCAATTACTAGTATGACTATTACTGTTGCTACCACTACAGATATGAAAACTACTACTATTACTACTACTCCTACTCCAACTCCTACTCCTGCTACTATTCCAATTATAATTTTTCTGAATACTACCACTACAATAACTACTACTACTACAACAACTACTACAACTACTAAACTACTGCTGTTGAAACTACTAATACTACAACTACAACTACTAAAACTTACTGTTCCTAGTGCTACTACTACTACTCCACCTATTCCTGCTACTAATACTACTCTACTACAACTACTACTACTACTACAATTGCTTTGGCTACTACTACTGCTACTGCTACTAATACTACTACAATTACTACTACTTCTACTACTACTACTATGACTACAACAACTACTACAACTACTACAACCACTACTACTAGTGCTACAACTACTGCTACCACTACTGCTACTACTGCTACTGCTACTTCTACTATTGCTAATATGACAATTACCCCCTAGACTACTACTACTAATATTACAACTATTGCAACTACATCTACTGCTACTACTACTACCTCTACTACTGCTACCATTGCTACTACTACTACTACTCCTACTACTCCTACACATACTACTACTACTGCTGCAGCTCCTGCTACTATTACTTCTTCTATTGGTACTACTTCAACTACTGTTATTACTACTATGCCTAATACTACAGCTAATGCTACTACTGCTACTACTGCTACTACTGCTACTACTACTACTTTTACTATTATTAATACTATTACTGCTAGCACTATTGCAGCTACAACTACTATTACTAATACTACTACTATTACTACAGCTACTACAACAACTATTATTACTATTGCTACTACTCTCACTACTACTACTGTGACTGCTTATACTACCAACACTACCATTACTACTACTACTACTGCTATTACCGTGGTTGCTGCTACTATAACTACGTCCGCCACTACTGCTGCTACCTCTAATTCTACAACTACTATAACTGTTACTTCTACTGCTAGTACTACTACTCCTACCACTACTAGTACTTCTCCTCCTACTACAACTTCTACTACTACTATAGCTACTACTACGACTACTGCCACTAGTACTACTACTACCACTTTTACCACTGCAGCTACTACTACTACTACTACTACTATTACTACTATGACTTATATTGCCACTACTACTCCAACCACTACAAGTATGGATTTTACTTCTACTACTAGTACTAGTACTACTACTTCTTCTACTACTACTATTGTTGTTGTTGCTCCTACAACTATCCCTAACCCTGCAACTATTACTACTACTGCTACTACTACTACTATTAAGGCTTCTACTGCTATAGCAATTTGCACTACCATAATTACTTATACTAGTAATACTACTTGTACTACCGCTACCACTTCTGCTTCTACTACTACCAGTACTATTACTACTTGTACAGTGACTACTGCAACTGTTCATACTATTACTGCTACTACTATTACTTCTTCCACTACTGCTACTGCTACTGCTATTACCGCTAGTACTACTACTGCCACTACTATAGCTACTACTGTTGCTACTATTACAGCTATTACTACTACTATTACTGCTATTACTACTTCTACAACTACTACTACTACAGCTATTGCTACTTCTCCTACTACTTTTCCTCCAACTACTACTACTACTACTGTTGCAGCAACTGCTACTATTACAATAACAATTATTACTACTGCTGCTGCTGCTACTACTACTCCTCCTCCTAATATTAATAATACTACTATTACTAATATTACTATGACCAATAATAAAAATAATAATACAACTAGTACTACTACTGTAATTAATGCCACTATTATTGCTACTACGACCACTGCTACAACTGCTACTGCTACTTCTCTTTCTGTGACTACTACTACTATGACTGCTACGATAGCTACAGTTACTACTCCTAGTGTTTCTACTCCTACAAGTGCTATTTCAACTACAACAACAACAACAACAACAATAACTTCTATTATAAGTACTATGGCTACAACTATTACAGCTACTACTACTACTACTGCTACTATAGCTAGTACAACAACTATTGTAACTACTGCTACTACAACTACTACAGCTACAATCCCAACTGCTTCTTCTCCTAGTAGTACTATAATTACAACAAGTACTACTGCTATAAAATCTACTGCTGCTACTACTACAACTACAGTAGTAACTACTACTACTATAACTACCATATCTCGGAGTGCTATTATTACTACAACTACTACAACAACGGATGTAACTACTACAACTACTAATGTTGCTACCACAACTACTGCTACAATTATTGCATCTACAACTACCATTGCTGCTGCTACTACTACTCCTCCTGCTCCTCCTCCTCCTTCACCTTCTACTACTACTAATGCTGCTGCTCCTCCTACTACTACTACAACAATAGCAACAACTACCACGAGTAAATAATTACTACTCCTACCACTAGTACTATGCCTGCTACTACTTCTATTGCTTCTACTACTACTGTAATAACTACTGCTACTGCTATAAGAACTGCTACTGGCACTACTACTATTACTACTAATCATACTACAATTACTACTATTCATACAACTCTTGCGACTGCTACTACTGCTCCTACTAGTACCATGACTACTACTATTTCTACTACTACTGTTGTTATTGTTGCTGCAACTGTGGCTGCAGCTGCTGCTGCTACAACTACTACTGCTACTGCTACTGCTACTACTACTACTACAACAACAACTACTACTACTACAACTAATCATACTACTACTACTAGTGCTGCTACTACTAGTAGGAGTAGTCATACTAATAGTAATAGTAATAGTAGTAATAGTAGAAGTAGTTATAGTAGTAGTAGTTGTAGTAGTAGTATTAGTAGTAGTAGAAGAAGAAGAAGAAGTAGTTGTTCTAGTTGTTGTTGTATTAGTAGTAGTTGGAGTAGTAGTTCTAGTAGTAACAGCACTAGCAGTAGTAGCAGTAGTAGTATTAATAGTCGCAATAATAACTATAGTAGCAGAAGTCATTATTATAGCAATAGCGATAGCAGCAAGTAGCTATAGTAGTAGAATTAGAAGCCATAGTATGTGAAGTAATAGTAGTAGTTGTAGCTGTAGAAGCAGTTGTAGTAATAATAGTAGAAGTAGTTATAGTAGATGTAGTAGTAGTTATTGTATTAGTAGTTGTAATAGTAGTAGAAGTTGTTATTATTGTAGTTGTAGTAGTTGGAGTTGTAGTACTAGTGGTAACAGTAGTAGTAGTTATAGTAGTAGTAGTGGCAATAGTATTAGTAGTAGTAGCAGCAGCAGCAGTAGTAGTAGTACTAGTAGTATTAGTAGTAGTAGTTGCTATTATTGTAGTAGTAGCAGTACTAGTAGCAGCAGCAGTAGCAGCAATAGCAGTAGTAGTAGTAGCAGTAGTAGCAGTTGTAGCAGTAATAGTAGAAGTAGTGGTTGTAAAAGTAGTAGGAGTAGTAGTAGCAGTAGTAGTAGGTGATGAAATAGTAGTAGTAGTTGTTGTTGTTGTAATAGAAGTAGTAGTTGTTGTAGAAGTCAATGTCATAGTAGTATTCATAGTAGTAGTTGTTGTATTACTTTCAATAGTAGTTATTGTTATAGTAGTTGTAGCAGTAGCACTAGTAGTTGTAGCAGTAGTAATAGTCATAGTAGCAGTAGTAATAGTAGTACTAGCACTAGCAGCAATTGTAATAGTAGAAGTTGTTATACTGGAAGTGTTAGTAGCAGCTACAGTAGTAGTTGTGGTAGTAGTAGTAGTAGCAGCATAAGCAACAGTTGTAGTAGTAGTAAAAGTAGGAGTGGTAGTAGTAGCAGTAGTAGTAGTATTAGTAGTAGCAGAAGTAGTAGTAGCAGTGGTGGTAGAAGTAGTAATAGTTGTAAGGGAAGTTGAGTTGTAGCTGCAATCATAGTAGTAATAATAGTAGAAGTAGTAGTTATTGCTGTTGTAGTAGTATGAGAACGAGTAGTAGTAGTAGTAGTAATAGAAGTAGTAGTTGTTGCAGAAGTTGTTGTCATAGTTGTATTCATAGTAGTAGCTGTTGTAGTAGTTTCAGTGGTAGTGGTTGTTACAGTAGTAATAGTGGTAGCACTAGCAGTTGTAGCAGTTGTAGCAATTATAGTAATAGTAGCAGCAACAGTAATTGTGGTAGTAGCGATTATAGCAGTTGTGGCAGCAGTAATAATAGTACTAGTGCTAGCAGTAGTAGTAACAGTAGAAGTTGTTATACTAGCAATATTAGTAGTAGCTACAATAGTAGTAGTAGCAAGAGTAGTAATAGTAGTAGTAAAAGTTGTAGAAGTAGTAGTTGTGCTAGTTGTAGTAGCAGCAGCAGAAGCAACAATAGTGGTAGTAGTAGCGATAGTTGTAGAAGTAGTTGCGGTAGTAGTAGTTGTAGTAGCTTTAGTAGTAGTAGTAGTAGTAGTGGTAGAAGTAGTCATAGTAGTCGGAGAAGTTGTGTTGTGGTTGTAGTCATAGTAGTAGTAGTAGTTGTTGTTGTTGTTGTTGTTGTAGTTGTAGTTGTAGTAGTAGGAGAAGTAGTAGTAGTAGCTGTAGTAGCAGCAATTGTTGTAGAAGTAGTATTAATAGTAGTAGTAGTAGTAGCAGTAGCCATGACAGTTGTATTGGTAATAGTCATAGTAGTAGTAGTAGTCGTAGTAGCGGTTGTAGCGGTAATAGTACTAGTACATGTTGTAGTAGTAGGTGTAGAAGTAGTTGTAGCAATTGCTATTCTAGCAGTAGGCGAAGTAGTAGAAGTAGTAGCACTAAAGAAGTAAAAGTAGCAGAAGTTGTAGTAGTAGTTGTAGTATTAGTAGCTGTAGGAGAAGTAGTATTAGTTATAGTAGAAGTTGTAGTTGCAGTAGCTATAGTAGCGGTAGTAATAGTAGTAGTAGTGATAATAGTAGTAGTAGTAATAGTAGGAGTAGTAGTAGTAATAATAGTAGTACTAGTTGTAGTAGTGGTAGTTGATGTTGTTGTAGTAGTGTTAGTAGTAGTAGTAGCAATAGTAGTAGTAGTGGTAGTTGTTGTTGTTGTAGTAGTCATAGCATTAGTAGTAGCAACAGCAGCAATAGTAGTAGTAGTAGTAGTAGTTGTAGAGTAGTAGTAGTAGTAGTAGTAGTAGTAGTTATGGTTGTAGTAGTAGTACTAGTTGCAGTATTAGGAGTACTCATAGTAGTAGTAACATAAGTAGTAGTAATAGCAGTAGTAGTATTAGTATTAGCAGAAATAACAACATTAGTAGCAGTAGTAGTAGCACTAGTGGTAGTAGTAGCTGTAGTAGTAGAAGTAGTAGTAGTAGTAGTAGTATATGAGGTAATATTTCTAGTAGCAAAACCATTTATAGGAGTAGTAGTAGTAGTAGGAAGAGTGGTAGTAGTAGTAGTCCTAGTAGTTGTTGTGGTGGTGGTACTAGTAGTGGTGGTATTAGTAGTAGTGGAAATAGCAGCAGTGTCAGTAGTAGGAGTAGTGGTAGTAGTAGTATTAGGTGTAGCACTAGTAGTAACAATTGTAGTGGTAGCAGTACGAGTTGTATTAGTAGTATTAATCATAGAAGCAAGAGTTGTAGTAGTAACAGCTGTAGTAGCAGTATTAGTTGATGTTGGACTAGCAGCTGACGTAGATGTAGTAGTTGTAGTAGAAGTAGCTGCAGTAGTTGCAGTAGTAGTAGTAGTATCAATCATAGCAGTAGCAGGAGTAGTTGTAGTAGCAGTAGCTATAGTTGTAGTACAAATAGTAGTGGTAGGTGCAATAGAAGTAGTAGTAGTAGTAGTAATAGTAGAAGTAGTAGTAGGAGTAGTAGTAGTTATCGGTGAAGTAATAGTAGTGGTACTAGCAATAGTAGTAGAAGTAGTCACAGTAGTAGTAGTAATAGTAGTAGTAGTAGCAGTAGAAGTTGTTGTTGTAGTAGTATCCATAGAGGTAGTAGTTGTAGTAGTTTTAGTTATATTAGTTGTTACAACAGTAGTAGCAGTAGAAATATTAGTAGTAGCAGTCGTAGCAGTAGAAGCAATAGTAGTAGTAATAGTAGTAGTCGTAGGAGCAGTTGTAGTAGTAGTTGTTGTTGTTGTTGTAGTGGTAGTAATCGAAGTACTAGCACTAGCTATAGTAATAACAGTAGAAGTTGTTGTACTTGTAGTGTTAGTAGTTGGTGGAGGAGGAGTCGTAGTAGGAATAGTCGTAGTAAATGCAGTAGCAGTGGTAGTAGTAGTAGCTGTGGTATTATTTGACATAGTAGTAGTACTAATAGTAGCTATGGTAGCTATAGTGGTAGTAGGAGAAGTTGAGCAGCAGAAATAGCCATATTAGTAGTAGTACTAGGAGTAGAAGTAGTTGTACCTGTAGTGGTACTAGCAGGAGAAGTACTAGTAGTAGTAGTAGTAGCAACAATAGTTGTAGAAGTTGTAGTAATAGAAGTAGTAGAGGCTGCAGTGGTAGTAGTCGTTCTAGTAATAGTACTTATAGTAGTAGCAGTAGTAGTAGCAGTAGTAATAGTAGTAGTAGTAGGAGGAGAAGTAGTAGTAGTAGTAGTACGTGGTGGAGGAGAAGTAGTATTAATAGCATTAATAGCAGTAGTAGCAGCGGCAATAGTTGTGGTGTAATAGTAGTTGCAGTAGTAGTAGTTGTTGTTGTTGTTCTAGTAGCAGTAGTAGCAAGAGTAGTAGCAGCATTAGCAATAGTAGTAGTAGTAGTAGGAGTAATAGTAGTAATTGTAGTCATGGAGCAATAGTAGTGGTAGTAATAGCAGTAGTAGTGGCAGTAGTAGTAATAGCAGTCGATGTAGGAGTAGTAGTAGTTGTTGTTGTTGGTGTTGTTGTTATAGTAGTAGCATTAGTATTAGTAATGGAGTAGTAGTACTACTAGTAACAATAGTAGCAGTAGTAGTAGTAGTAGACGTAATAGTAGTGGTTGTTGATGCAGTAATAACAATAGTAGTAGTAGTTGTTGTAGCAGTAATGATAGTAGTAGCTATAGTTTGTGAAGTAATAGTAGTAGTAGCAGTAGCAGTCCTAGGAGTACTAGGGGTAGTAGTAGTAGCAGCAGTTGTTGTTGTTGTTTTGGTAGTTGTAGTAGTTGTAGTAGTAAAATTAGTAGTAGTAGCAGCAGCAGCGTTTGTAGTAGTAGTACTAGTAGAAATCATAGTAGTAGTACTAGTATTTGGAGTAGCACTTGTAGTAACAGTAGTAGAAGTAGACATAGCAATAGTATTAGAAGTAGCAGCAGCAGTAGCAACAGTTGTAGCAGTAGTAGAAACAACACTAGCAAAAGTAGTAGCACTATTTGTTGTAGTAGTTGTAGCAAAAGTTGGAGTAGCAACTGTACTAGATGTAGTAGCCGTTGTTGCAGTTATAGTAGTAGTATTAGTAGTAGTAGTGGCAGCGATAGTCATAATAGCAGTAGGCATTGCAGTGGTAGCAGTTATTGTTGCAGCACTAGCATTAGTTGTATTTGCAATAGTGGTGGTAGCAGCAGTAGAAGTAGTAGTAGATGTAGTAGTGGTAGAGGTAGTACTAGTAGCATTAGCGTGGTTGTAGTAGTAGTAGTAGCAGCAGCAGCAGCAGTAGTAGTAGTAGTAGTAGTAGAAGTTGTTATTATTGTTGCAGTAGTAGCAGTTGTAGTAGTAGTAGAATTAATAGTCATAGATGTAGTAGTCATAGATGTAGTAGTAGATGTAGTAGTAGTTGTAGTAGTAGTTGAAGTAGTAGTTGAAGTAGTAGTAGGAGGAGGAGTAGTAGTAGTAGTAGTAGTAGAAGTTGTTATGGTAATAGTAGCTGTAGTAGTTGTTACAGTAGTTGTAGCAGTAGCTCTATTAGTAGTTGTAGTACAAGAAGTAGTAGCAGAAGTAGTTATAGCAGTTGTAGCAATAGTTGTAGTAGTAGTAGTAGTATTAGTAATAGTAGTAGTAGCACTAGCAATAGTAGTTACAGTAGAGGTTATTGTACCAGTAGTGTTATTAGTAGCAGTAGTAGTAGCACTAGCAAGAGTTGTTATACTAGTAGTAAAAGGAGTAGCAGTAGAAGTAGTAGTAGTAGTAGTAGTAGTAGTAGTAGTAGTAGTAGTAGACATACTAGTAGTAGAAGTAGTGTTAGTAGTAGCAGTAGCTGTAGTAGCTGTAGTAGTAGCTGTAGTTGTAGCAGTAGTAGTGGTGGTAGTAGTAGTGGTAGTGGGAGAAGTTGAGTTATAGCAGTAGCCGTTGCAGCAACAATAGTAGTAGAAGGAGAAGTAGTAGTAGTAATTGTAGAAGCTACAATAGATGTAGAAGTAGTAGTAGTAGCAGCAGTAGCAGTACTAGTTGTAGTAGTACTGTAGAAGTAGTTGTAGCCATTGTAGTTGTGACAGTAGTAGTAGTAGGCAAAGTAGTAGAAGTAGTAGTACTAGTAGTAGTAGTAGCAGAAGCAGTAGTAGTAGTAGTGGTGGTGAGAGAAGTTGCACTAGTAGTAGCAGAAGCAGTAGTAGCCGTAGCCGTAATAGTGTAGTAATAATAGTAGCAGTATCTGTAGTTGCAGCAGTAGTAGTAGGAGAAGTAATGGTAATAACAGTACAAGTAGAAGTAGTAGTAGTTGTTGTTGTTGTAGCAGTGATAGTAGTAGTAGTTGTAGTAGTTGATGTGGTAGTAGTGGTTGTTGTAGTAGAAGTAGTAGTAGTTGTTATTGTAGAAACAGTAGCTATAGTTGTAGCAGAAGCAGTAGTAATAGCAGTAGCGTCAGTATTAGCAGTAGTTGTAGTAGCAATAGTAGAAGTAGTAGTAGTAGTAGCAGTAGTTGTTTAGTAGTAGTAGCAGTAGCTGTTGTAGTAGTAGTAGCAGTAGCAGTAGTAGTTATAGTGGAAGTCGTTGTACTAGTAGTGTTAGTAGTAGAAGTAGTAGCAGTAGTTGCAGGGATAATAATAGTAGTAGTAATAGCAGTAGGGACAGTAGAAGTAGTTGTAGTAGTAGCAGCAACAGCAGTTGCAGTAGTACAATTAGTCGTAGTAGCAATAGTAGTAGCACTAGTAGGAGTAGTAGTACTAGTTGTAATAGTAGTAGTAGAAGAAGGAGTAGCCATAGTAGTAGTAGTCATAGTATTTTCCCCCCAGTAGTAGTAGCAGTCATTATAGCAGTAGCTGCAGCAGCAGCAGTTGTAGCAATATTAGAAGTATAACTAGTAGCAACAATAGTAGCAGTCGTAGCACTTGTAGTATTTGTAATCGTAGCAGTAGATTAATAGTTGTAGTGGTAGCAGTAGTAGTAGTAGCAATGGTTGTATTGGTAGCAGTAGTAGCAATAGCTGTAGTGGTAGCAGTAGTAGTAGTAGCAATGGCCATAGCGAAAGTGGTAGCAGTAGCAGTAGTAACAACAGTAGATGTTGCAGAAGTAGTACTAGTAGTAGCAGTTGTAGTAGAAGTAGAAGTAGTAGTAGCATCAATAGTAGTAGTCATTGTAGCTATAGTTGTAGCAGCAGTAACGGTAGCGGCGTTAGCAACTATAGTAGTTGTAGTAGTAGTAGTGGTGGTGGTGGTGGTAGTAGTAGTAGTAGCAGTAGTAGTGATAGTAGCATTGGAGCTTTAGTAGTAGTAGAAGCGCTAGTAGTAGTAGCAGTAGCGATTGTAAAAGTAGTAGCCGAAGCAATAACAATAGTAGTATTAGCAGTAGCAGCAGCAACAACAGCAACAGCAGCGGAAGTTGTGGTAGTTGCTACAGTAGTAGTAGCAGTAGTAGAAGTAGTAGTAGAAGTAGCAGTTATAGTATTAGTCATAGTAGTAGCAGCAGTAGTCGAAGTAGTTATGGAAGTACTTGTAGAGGTAGTTCTAGTATCATTACAACAGTAGTTGTAGTAGTGGCTGTAGTACTAGTAGTTGGAGTAGTAGTAGTAGTAGCAGTAGTAGTTGTTGGAGAAGTAGTAGTAGAAGCAACAGTGGGAGTAGTAGTAATAGATGTATTACTAATAGTAATAGTAGTAGTAGTTGGTGAAGAAATAGTAGTAGTAGCAATAGTAGTAGAAGTTCTTGTAGTAGTATTAGTTGTAGTAGTAGCAGTATTTATTGTTGTAGTAACAGTAGTAGTTGTTATACTTGTAGTTGGAGTATTCGTACTAGTAGTAATAGTAGTAGCAGCGGTGGCAGTAGTAGTTGTAGTAGTAGGATCAGCATTTACAACAGTAGTAGTAGTAATAGTAGCCATAGTAGTAGTAGTCGTGGTAGTAGTAGCGTTAGTAGCTGAAGTAGTAGCTATAGTATGTGAAGTAATAGTAGTAGTAGCAGTAGTAGGAGGAGGAGGACTACTAGTAGTAGCAGTGGTAGTAGTGGTAGTTGTGGTAGTTGTGGTAGTAGTAGCAGCAGCATTTGTAGCATTAGTAGTAGCTATTGTAGCAACAGCAATAGTAACAGTAGTAGTAGTAGTGGTAGTAGTAGTAGTGGTGGTAGTAGTGGGAGTAGTAGTAGTAGTAGTAGTAGTAGCATTTGTAGCATTAGTAGTAGCAGCTGTAGCAATCGTAGTAGTAGTAGTAGCAGCAGCAGTAGCAGCAGCAGCAGTGGTAATAGTAGCAAAAGTAGCAGTGGTAGTAACAGAAGTTGTGGTAGTGGTAGTATTAGGAGTAGTAGTGCTAGTAGTAACAATAGTAGCAAGAACAACAGTAGCAGTAGTAGTAGGAGTAGTTGTGGTATGTAATGTAATAGTAGTAGTAGCAATGGCAGTAGTAGTTGTTGTAGTATCTAAAGTAACAGTAGTAGTAGCAGTAGCTGTAGTTGTAGAAGCAGTTGTAGTAGAACTGGTAGTAGTGGTAGTTATTATGGTAGTAGTCGTAGTAGTAGCATTAGTAGTAGCAGCACTAGCCACAGCGGCTAAAGTAGGAGTAGTAGCAATGGTAGTAGTAGTAGTTGTTGTAGTAGTAGTAGTTGTAGTAGTAGTAGTTGTTGTTGTAGTTGTAGTTGTAGTTGTTGTAGTAGTAGTAGTAGTTGTTGTTGTTGTTGTTGTTGTTGTTGTAGTAGTAGTAGTAGGAGGAGGAGTAGCACTAGTTGTACCAGTAATAGCAATAGCCATAGACGTTCTAGTTTTTGTTGTCGTAGTAGTTGACATAGCAGCCGTAGCTGTAGCCGAAGTAGCAGTAGTAGTAGCTGTTGTAGTAGTAGCAGCTATAATAGTAGTTGCAGTAGTTGTAGTACCAACAACAGAAGTCATAGAAGTTGTAGTAATAGTAGAGGTAGTTCAGGTTGCATTAGAGCAGCAATAGTAGTAGTTGTAGTACTACTACTAGTAGTAGTAGTAGTTTTAGTACTACTACTAGTAGCTTTTGTTGTAGAAGTTGTTGTCATAGTAGTTTCGTAGTAGTATTAGTTGTTGTAGTTTCAGTAGTAGTAGTTGTTAAAGTAGTAACAATCGTAGCACTAGTAGCAGTAGTAGTAGTAGCACTAGTAACAGTAGCAGTAGTAGCAGTTGTAGCAGTAATGGCTGTAGCTATAGTAGTGGTAGTAGCAGTTGTAGCAATAGTAGTAGTAGTAATAGTAGTACTAGCACTTGTAGCAGTTGCAACAGTAGAAGTTGTTGTACTAGTAATGTTAGTAGTTGTTGCAGTAGTAGTAGTAGTAGCAGGAGTGGTAATAGTAGTAGTCAAAGTTGTAGCACTAATACTTGTGGTAGTAGGAGCAGCAGCAACAGCAACAGCAGTAGTAATAGTAGCTGCAGTTGTAGTAGAAGTAGTAGTACTCGTAGTAGTAGTTGTAGTAGCTATAGTACTAGTAGAAGTAGTGGTAGAAGTAGTACAACTAGTAGTAGCTACAGTGGTAGTAGTAGGAGAAGTAGTAGCAGCTATAGCCGCTGCAATAGTTGTAGAAGTAGTATTAATTGTACTAGTAGTAGCAGCAGTAGTAACGATCTACTAGTAATAGTCGTAGTTGAAGTAGTAGTAGTAGTAGCAGTAATAGTAGTAGTACTTATTGTAGTAGCAGTTGTAGCAATTGTACTTGTGGCAGTAGTAGTAGCAGTAGGCAAAGTAGTAGAATTAGTAGCACTATAAGTAGTAGTATGAGAAGAAGTTGTAGCAGCAGTAGTAGTAGTAGTAGGAGATGTAGCATTAGTTGTAGTAGAAGCAGTAGCAGCAATAGTAGTAGTAGTGGTGGTAATAGTAGTAGTAGAAGCAGTAGTAGTAGCAGTAGTAGCAGTAGTAGTAGAAGGAGAAGCAGTGGTAGTAATAGTAGTACTAGAAGCTGTAGTAGTAGTAGTTGTTGTTGTTGTTGTAGTTATAATAGTAATAGTAGTAGTACTAGTAGTAGTAGTATCGTGAGTTGTAGCGACATTAGCAATAGTAGTAGTAGTAGCGGTAGCAATAATAGTAGTAGTTGTTGTAGGAGTAGTAGTAACTGTGGTAGTAGTAGCAGTAGTAGCGGTAGTAGCGGTAGCTGTGGTAGTAGTAGTAGTAGTTGTTGTTGTTGTAGTGGTAGTTGTTGTAGTATTAGGAGTACTAGTTATAGTAGTTACATAAGTAGCAATAGTAGCAATAGTAGTAGTAGTAGTAGCAACAATAACAACAGTAGTAGTAATAGTAGTAGCATTAGCATTAGTAGTAGCTGTAGTTGTTGAAGTTCTAGTCAGAGTATAGGAAGTAATATTAGTAGTACCTGAATCAATAGGAAGAGGAGGAGGAGTAGTAGTAGTAGTAATAGTAGCATTACTAGTGGCAGCAGTAGCTACAGGAGCAGCAGTAGTAGCAGATGTAGTAGTAGTAGTAGTAGTAGTAGTAGTAGTAGTAGTATTAGGAGTAGCACTAGTGGTAACCGTAGAAGGAGTAGCAGCAGCAGTAGTATTAGTAGTAGTAGTCGTAGTAGCAATAGATGTAGTAGCAGCAGTACTGGTTGTTGTTGTAGTAGTAGCTGATGTAGCTGTTGTAGCTATAGTAGAAGTAGAAGCAGTAGTAGCAGTTGTAGTACTAGTAGTTGTAGCAATAGTACTAGTAGTTGAAGTAGCAATAGTAGTGGTAGTGGTTGTAGTAGCCATAGTAGTAGTAGTAGTAGTAGGAGAAGTAGCAGTACAAGCGGCGGTTGTAGAAGTAGTAATCGAAATAGTAGTATTAGTAGTAGCAGCAGTAGTCGTAATAGCAGCAGTAGTCGTAGTAGCAGTAGTAGCAGTAGCAGTTATAACAGAAGTAGCAACAGCAGCAACATTAGTAGTAGAAGCATAAGTTGTAGTAGTAGCAGTTGTAGTATTCGTCATAGTAGTAGCAGTAGTAGTCATAGTTGTCGTAGTAGTAGTAGACATAGTACTAGTAGAGGTAGTTCTAGTAGCGTTAGAGCAGTGGTTGTAGTAGTAGTTGTAAGACTAGTTGTTGTAGTAGTGGTGGTAGTACTAGCAGTAGTAGCGGTTGTATAAGTAGTAGTACTAATTGTAGTAGATGTAGTAGTAATAGCAGTAGTAATCGTCGTTGGTGAAGTGATAGTAGTAGAAGTAGTAGCAATTGTAGTAGTAGTAGTAGTAGGAGTAGTAGTAGGTATAGTAGAAGTTGTTGTGGTCATATTTGTCGTAGTAGAAGTAGTTGTAGTAGTATCAGTAGTCGCAGTAGTAGTTGTAGTGGTAGTAGTAGTTGTAGTTGTAATAGTAGTAGTTGTTGTAGTAGATGTAGAAGTAGTAGTAGCAGTTGAACTACTACTAGTAGTAGCAGTTGTAGCAGCAGTAGTAGTAGCAATAGTAGTAGTAGTAGTAGTAGTGGTAGTAGCTAGAGTCTTCGAAGCAGTAGTAGTTGTAGTAGTAGTAGTAGTTGTTGTTGTTGTAGTCGGCTTTGCAGTTGTAGTAGCAACTATAGTAGTAGTCACAATTCTGGTAGCAGTAGTAGTAGTAGTCATTGTTGTAGCAATATTAGTAGCAGTAGTCTTAGTAGTAGTTATAGTGGTAGCAGCAATAGTATTATTATGCCTAATAGTAGTAGTAGTCATAAAAGTACAACTAGTAATGGTAGCAGCAGGAGTAGCAGTAGTATGCGTAATAGTAGTAGTAGTCATAGAAGTACAACTAGTAATAGTAGCAGCAGTCGTAGCAATAATAGTAGCAGTGGTTTTAGTAATAGTAGAACTAGGAGTAGTAAGAGCAACAGCAGCAGCAGCGATAATAATAGTAGTAGTAGCAACATTAATAGTAGTAGTAGCAGTAGTACTAGTAGTAGCAGCAACAGCAGCAACAATAGTAGTACTAGTAGTAGTAGCATAGTAGTAGTAGCAATAGTAGCAGTTGTAGCATTACAAGCAGTAGCAAAAGTAGTAGTAGTAGCTGCAGTAGCAGCAGTAGCTGTAATAGGAACATTAGAAGTTGTTGTACTAATAGTGTTAGTGGTAGTAGTAGTAGTAGTTGTTGTAGTAGTAGTTGTTGCGGCAGTAGTTGTTGTTGTTGTAGTAGTAGTAGTAGTATTTGTCGTTATAGTTGTAGTAGTAGTAGAAGAAGTTGTAGTAGTAGCATCGGTAGTGGTAGTAGTTGTAGTTATTGTAGTAGTTGCAGTAGTATTATATTTAATAGTAGTCTTAGTGGTAGTAGTAGCCGTGGTCGTAGCAGCAGCAGCAGTAGTAGTAGTCATAGTAGGGGAAGTTGTCATAGTAGTAGTAATAGTAGTAGGAACAACAATAATAGCAATAGTTGCAGTTATGGCAATATTTGTGGTAGTATTAGTAGCCACAGTAATAGGAGTTGTGGCAGTAGTAGTAGTAGCAGGAGTTGTAATAATAGTTGGAGTAGTTGTAGTTGCAGGAGTAGTTGTAATAATATTAGTAGTAGCAACAACAGTAGTAGTAGTAGTCATGGCAGTAGGAATAGTTCTTGTAGTATTAGTAGTAGCAGCAGCAGTAGTAGTAGTTGTAGGAGCAGTCGTAGTTGTAGTAGTACTTGTAGGTGCAGCTATAGTGGTGGTAGTAGTTGCAATTGAACCTACCGTAGCAGTAATAGTAGTAGTAGTGCAAGTAGTAGCCGCAATTGTAGCATCAGTACTAGGAGTAGTTGTAGCAGTGGTAGTTTTAGTAGTAGTAGTAGTCTAGTAGTAGTAATTGTAGTGGTAATTATAGTAGTTGTTGGAGTAGTAGCAATGCTAGCAGTAGTAGCGCAAGTAGTAATTATAGTAATGGTGTACTAGTAGCAGCAGCAATTGCAACAGCAGTTGTAGTAGTGAAAATAGTACTCGCTGCATCAGTTGGAGTAATAGTAGTTGTTGTAGTGGTAGTACTAGTAGTTGTAGTAGCAATAGTAGAAGTTGCAGTAGTAGCATTAGTAGCAATAGTAATAGTAGTAGAAATAGTAGTAGCAGCAGTGGTAGCAGTAGTACTAGTAAAAGTAGTAGTAGTAGTGGTGGTAGAAGCAATTGTCATAAAATTAGTGGCAGTAGCAATAAAAGTAGTAGTAGTGGTACTTGTAATAGTACCAATACCAATAGTATTAGTAGTAGCAGTAGTAGGGGTAGTAGTAGTAGTAGAAGAAGTAGTATTAGTAGGAGTAGCAGTTGTACTAGTAATTGTAGTAGTAGCGGACACAGTATAGTAGTAGTAGGATAAGAAGTAGTAGTTCCGATAGCAGTAGTAATAGGAGTTCTTGTAGTAGGTGTCTTAGGAGTCACAATAACAACAGTAATTAAAATAATACAGGTAGTAGTAGTCGAAGTTATTATTATTGTTGTAGTAGTAGTTGTAGTAATAGTTGTATAATTAGTAACGGTAGTTGGAGCAGTAATTTTTTGGAGTAGTAGTAGAAACAATAGTAGTAGGAGGAGGAACATTAGGAGTAGTAACCGTAATAGTAGTAGTAGTAGTAGTAGTATTAGTAGTAGTTGTAATAACAATAGTAGTAGTACTTTTAGTAATAGTAGTATGTAGTAGGTTTATTAGGAGTTGTAGTAGTAGTAATAGAAGTAGTAGTAGTAGTAATAGCAGTAGAAGTAGTACTAGTAGTAGTAGTAGTAGTAGTAGATGTAGTAGTAGTAGTAGTAGTAGCAGTAGCAGTAGCAGCAGCAGCAGTAGTAGTAGTGATGGTGGTGGTGGTGGTGGTTGTTGTTGTAGTTATGATAGTAGATATTGTAGTTGTAGTAGTAGTAGTAGAAGAAGTAGTAGTAGTGACAATGGTACTGGCAGTAATAGTTGTACAAGTAGTAATACCGGCAACAGTAGTAGCGAAAGTAGTAGCCTAGGTTGTAGAAGTAGCCCTAGAAGTTGTAGTAATTGTAGCAGTAGCAACAGTAGTAGTGGCAGAAGTCAGAGTAGTAGGAATGGTTGTAGTAGTAGCAGTAGTAGCGGTGGTTGTAGTAGTAGTTGTTATAGCAGCAGAGTCAATAGTAGTAGTAGTTGTTGTTATTGTTGTTGTTGTAGTAGTAGCAGTAGTAGTAGTTGTACTAGTAGTAGTAGTCACAGTCCTAGTAGTAGTAGCAGTCATAGTAGTAGTAGTAGTAGTAGTAGTAGAAGCAGTAGTTGTAGTCGTTGTAGCAGTTGCAATGGTAGTGGCAATAGTAGTAGTAGTAGCAATAGTACTAGTAGCAGAAGTAGTAGGAGTCGGAAAAGAAGTAGTTGTAACAGTGGCAGTAGCAGCATTAGTTGTAGTAGTATTTGTGGTAGTAGTAGTTGAATTATTTGTATTAGTAGTAGCAGTAACAATAGTTGCATTAGTAGTAGCAGTAGCAATAGTTGCATTAGTAGTAGCTGTAGTTGTAGAAGTTGTAGTAGTAGTTGCAGCAATTGTAGCAGTATCAGAAGTAGGAGTAGTAGAAGTAGTAGCTGTAGTAGTTGTTGTAGCAGTTGTAGCAGTTGTAGCAGCAGCTGCAGTATGACTAGAAGTAGAAGTAGTTAAAGTAGTAGTAATAGTAGTCATTGCAGTTCGGGTAGTAGTAGCAGTAGCAGTAGTAATAGTAGTAGTTGTTGTAGTAGTAGCAGTAGTAATAGAAGTTGTAGTTGCTGTAGCAGTAGGAGTAGTAGTAGTAGTAGCTACTGTAATCGTAGTTCCAGTAGTAGTATTAGCAGAAGAAGTAGCAGTAGTAGTTGTTGTTTGGGAAGTAGTAGTAGTCCTAGTAGCAGTAGTTGTTTTTGTTTGAGAAGTAGTAGTAGTACTAGTAGCTGTAGTAGTAGTAGAAGTAGTAGCAGTTGTAGTAGTAGGTGCAGTAGTAGTAGTCGTAGTAGTATTAGTAGTAGCAATAGTAGCAGTTGTAGTTGTTGTAGTAGTACCAAGGGTCATAGTAGGAGGAGAGGTAGTAGTTCTTGTTATTGTTGGAAAAGTTGTAGTTGTAGTTGTTGTAGAAGCAGAAGTAGTATAGTTGAAATAGTAGTAGTGGCAGTAGTAGAAGTACTAGGAGATTTAGTAGTAGTAGTAGTAGTAGAAGTAGCAATAGTAACAAGAGTAGCAGTAGGAGTAGTAGTAGTTATTGTTGTCGTAGTAGTAATAGTAGTAGTAGCATTAGTCGGAGCAATTGTAGTACGAGCAGTAGCAGAAGTAGTAGTTGTTGTTGTAGCAGCAGTAGTAGAAGTAGTTGTAGTAGCAGTAGTAGTAATAGTAGAAGTTGTAGCTGCAACAATAGATTCATCGGTAGCAGTAGTCGTAGTAGTAGAAGTAGTAGTAGTTCTAGTAATAGTAGTAGCCATATCAAGGGCAACAGAAGTAGTTGTAGTCGTTGTAATAGCCATAGTAGCCTTAGTAGCAGCAGGAGCGGCAGTAGTAGTAGTATTTCTAGTTCTAGTAGTAGCAGTAGAAATAGTAGGAGTAGTAGTAGTCACAGTTGTTGTTGTAGTAGTGGTAGTAGAAGTAGCAATAGTAGTAGATGTAGTTGTTGCAGTAGTAGTAGTCATAATAGTAGTAGTGGTAGAAGAAGCAATAGTAGTAGTAGTAGTATCAGTAGTAGCAATAGGAGTAGAAGCAATAGCAGTAGGTACTATAACAGTAGTAGTGGCAGTTGTAGTAGCATTAGCAATAGTAGCTGTAGTAGCAGTAGAAATATCAATAGCAAAAGTTGTAGCAGCAGCAGTGGTAGTAGTAGCCGCAACTGTAGCAGCAGTAGTATTATTTGTGGCAGCACTAGTATTAATTTAATAGTATGGTAGTAGTAGCCGGAACAACAGTAGTAGTAGTGGTAGTAGTTGTTGTAGTAGTTGTAGCCGGAGCAGTAGCTGTAGTAGATGTAGTAGATGTAGTAGTAGCAGCAATAATAGTAGGAGTCATAGTTGCAGCTGTAGTAGTAATAACAGTAGTAGTAGCATTACTAGTTGTTGTTATAGTACTAGTAGTAGAAGAAACAGCAGTAGTAGTCATACTAGTTGCAACAGAAGCAGTAGTAGTAGTAGTAGGAGGAGAAGTCGCAGAACTAGTAGTTGTATTAGAAACAGTAGCAACCATAGTACGTGTCATAGTATTTACAATATTGATAGGAGTAGCAGTAGTAGTAGTAGTAGAAACAATAATAGTAGTAGAAGCAGCAGTAGCAGCAACAGTACTTGTAGTAGCAATAGTAGTAGTAAGATAAGTAGTAGGAGTGGTAGTAGTTTAGTATGATATGTAGTAGCGATAGTAGTAGTAGGAGCAGTAGCTACAATATTAGAAGGAGTAGTAGTAGTAGCAGCATTTGTGGTAGAAGTAGCAACAGTAATAGTAGCAGCAGCAGTAGTAGTAGTAATAGTAGTAGTAGTAGCAGCAACATTAGTAGTAATAGTAGCAGTAGTAGTCATAGTAGTCGCAGCTGCAGCAGCAGCAACTGTAGTAACTTCAACAACAATAACAACACTAGCAATAGTAGTAGTAATAGTAGCAGTAGTAGTAGTAGTAGTAGTGTGGTGGTGGTAGTAGTAGTAGAAGTAGTAGAAGTAGGACAAGTTGCAGTGGTAGTAATAGTATTAGCAACAGTAGCAATAACATTAGAAGTTATAGTAGCAGCAGTAATAGCAGCAGGAGTAGCTGTAGTAGCAGAAGCAGCAGTAGTAGTAGAAATAGTAGTTGTTGTTGTAGAAGCAGTAGCAGTAGTTGTAGTAGCAGTAGTGGTAGTAGTAAGATAAGTTGTAGGAGTAGTTGTAGTTGTAGGTGCAGTAGCAATAGTAGTAGTAGTAGTAGGAGGAGGAGGAGGAGGAGGAGGAGTAGGAGTAGTAGCAGTAGTAGTAGTAGAAGCTGCAATAGTAGTAGTATTAGTAGTAGTAGTAGCGACATTTGTGGTAGAAATAGCAATAGTAGTAGCTGGGGTAGTGGTAGTTGTAGCAGTAGTATCAAAAACATTAGTAGTAGTAGTTATAGCAGCAGTAGTAGTAGTATTCGCAGCAACAGTAGCAACAACAGTAGTAGTAGTTATTGTTGTAGTTTTAGTAGTAGTAGCAGCAACAACAACAATAGTTGTAGTAGTAATAATAGTAGTAGTAGCAGTAGTAGTAACAGTAGTAGCAGTAGTAGTAACAGTAGTTGCAGCAACAATAGTAGTAGTAGTAGTAGCATAGTAGTAGTAGTTGTTGTTGTAGTAGCAGCAATCGTAGTAGAAGTAGTAACAATAGTATTATTATTAGTAGTTGTAGTAGTGGTAGGAGCAGCAGTAGCAGCAGCCGCAGTAGTAGTAGGAGCTGGAGCTGGAGTAGTAGTAGTAGCAGTAGTTGTAGTTGTAGTCATAGCAATAGCAGCAGTCACAGTAGTAGTAGTTGTAGCAGCTGCAGTAGCATTAGTAGTGGTACTAGGAGTAGTAGCAGTTGTAGCAGTAATATTAGTTGCCGTAGCAGAAATAGCAGCAGTATCATTTGTCGCAATTGCACCAGTAGTTGGAGTAATAATAGTAGCAGTAGTAGCAGTAGTAGTAGCAGCAAAACTAGTACTAGTAGTACTAGTAGTTGTAGTAGTAGCAAAAGTAGTAAGAGTAATTATAGAAGTAGCAGCAACAACAATAGTAATAGGAGTAGTCGTAGTAGAAGTAGGAGATGCAGTAGCAGTAGTAGCAGTAATGGTAGTAGAAGTAGTAGTAGCAGCAACAGTAGCAGCAGTAGTGGTAGAAGTTGTAGTGATAGTAATAGTTATAGAAGTAGTACTAGTAATTGTAGTAGTTATAGTAGGTGCACCAAGAGTAATAGTAGTAGTTGCAGTTGTAGTGGTTATAGTAGTAGTAGAAGAAGTTATGGTAGTAGTGGTAGCAGAAGCAATAGTACCAGTAGTAGTAGCAGAAGTAGTAGTTGTTGTAGTTGTAGTTGTAGTAATAGTGGTAATAGTAGTAGTTATTGTTGTTGTAGTAGTAGTAGTAGTAGTAGAAGCAGTAGGAGTAGTAGTAGAAGTAGCAGTAGAAGTAGTAGCAATAATTGTTGTAGTAGTAGCCGTAGAAGTACTAGTTGTTGTAGTAGTTGTAGAAGTAGCTGTCGTAGTAGTAGCAATAGTAGTAAGAGTAGAAGTGGTAGTCAGAGTAATAGTAATAGTAGTAGTAAGAGTGGTTGTTGTAATAGTAAGAGTAGTAGTAGTAGTAGTAGTCATTATCGTTGTAGTAGTAGTAGCAGTAGTGGTAACAATAATAGTAGTAGTAGTAACAATAGTTGTAGTAGTAGTGCAAATAGTTGTAGTTGTAGAAGTAGCTGTCGTAGTACTAGCAATAGTAGTAAGAGTAAAAGTAGTAGAAGGAGAGGTTGTTGTAATAGTAAGAGTAGTAGTAGTAGTAGTAGTAGTAGTCGTCGTTGTTGTTGTTGTAGTAGTAGTAGTGGTGGTAACAATAATAGTAGTAGTAGTAACAATAGTAGTACAAATACTTGTAGTAGTAATAGTAGTAGAAGAAGAAGAAGTAGTAGTAGTGGTGGAAGTAGTAGTAGTAGTAGTCATAGTAGTAGTAATAGTAGTAGTAGTAGTTGCAATAGTAGTAGGAGTAGCACTAGTTGTACCAGTAGTAGCAATAGCCGCAGATGTTCTAGTTGTTGCTGTAGTAGTAGCTGACAATAGCAGCACTAGCTGTAGTTGAAGTAGCAGCAGTAGTAGCTGTTGTAGTAGTACTACTAGCATTAGTAGTAGAAGCTATAGTAGTAGTTGCAGTTGCAGTAGTTGTGGTACCAACAACAGAAGTCGTAGAAGTTGTAGTAGTAGTAGAGGTAGTTCAGGTTGCATTAGCGCAGTAGTAGTAGTAGTAGTAGTAGTTGTAGTTGTAGTTGTACAAGCAGCAGTAGCAGTTGTAGTTATAATAGTAGAAGTATTAGTAGTAGTAGTAGTAGGAGTAGCTGTAGTAGTAGTAGTAGGCAAAGTCATAGTAGTAGTAGTAGCAAAAGTAGTAGTAGTAGTTGTTGTGGGAGGAGTAGGAGGAGGAGGAGGAGTAGTAGTAGTGGTAATAATAGTAGTAGTTGTTGTAGAAGTTGTTATCATAGTAGTATTCGTAGTAGTAGTTGTTATATTAGTTTTTGTAGTAGTTGTTGTTACAGTGGTAATAGTAGTAGCACTAGTGGCAGTAGCAGTAGTAGCAATTGCAGCAGAAGTAGATGTCACAATAGTAGTGGTAGTAGCAGTTGTAGGAAGAGTTGTAGTAGTAATAGTAGTACTAGCACTAGCAGCAGTTGCAACAGTAGAAGTTGTTGTACTAGTAGTGTTAGTAGTTGTTGCAGTAGTAGTAGTAGCAGGAGTGGTAATAGTAGTAGTAAAAGCTGTAGCACTAATAGTTGTGGTAGTAGTAGCAGCAACAACAACAACAGTAGTTGTAGTAGTAGCTGGAGTAGTAGTAGAAGTAGTAGTACTAGTACTAGTAGTTGTAGTAGTTGTAGTACTAGTACTAGTAGTGGTAGAAGTAGTAGAAGTAGTAGTAGTTGTATTGGTAGTAGTAGGAGAAGTAGTAATAGTAGCTGTAGCCGCTGCAATAGTTGTAGAAGTAGTAATAATTGTACTACTAGTAGCAGTAGTAGTAGCAATCGTAGTAGGAATAGTCATTGTTGAAGTAGTAGCATTAGTAGCAGCAATAGTAGTAGTAGTAGGAGATGTAGTATTAGTTGTAGTAGAAGCAGTAGTAGCAGTAGCAGCTGTGGTGGTAATAGTAGCAGTTGTAGCAGTAGTAGTAGGAGAAGCAGTGGTGGTAAAAGTAGTACTAGAAGTAGAAGTAGTTGTTGTTGTTGGTGTAGTTGTAGTAGTAACAATAGTCGTACTAATAGTAGTAGTATCGTGAGTTGCAGCAATAGTAGCGATAGTAGTAGCAGCAGCAGCAGTAGCAATAGTAGTAGCAGTTATTGTAGAAGTAGTAGTAGTTGTGGTAGTAGTTGTAGATGAAGTAGTGGTAGTAGTAGTGGTAGTAGTAGTAGTTGTTATTGTTATAGTGGTAGTTGTAGTAGTATTAGGAGTACTAGTTATATTAGTTACATAAGTAGCAGTAGTTGCAATAGTAGTTGTAGTAGTAGCAGCAATAACAATAGTGGTAGTAGTAGTAGTAGCATCAGCAGTAGTAGTTGTAGTGGTTGAAGTTGTAGTTATAGTATAGGAAGTAATATTAGTAGTACCAGAAGTAGTAGGAGGAGGAGGAGGAGGAGGAGGAGGAGGAGGAGGAGTAGTTGTAGTTGTTGCGATGGCAGTAGTAGTAGTTGTGGTAGCAGTAGTAGCATTATTAGTGGCAGCAGTAGCTGTAGGAGCAGCATCAACTAAAGTAGTAGTAGTAGTAGTGGTGGTGGTGGTGGTAGTAGTTGGCGTAGCAGTAGTAGTAACAGTAGTAGCAGTAGAAGTAGTAGTAGTATTAATAGTAGTAGTCATAGTAGCAATAGATGTAGTAGCAGCAGTACTGGTTGTTATTATTGTAGTAGCTGATGTAGCTGTAGTAGCTATAGTAGATGTAGCAGCAGTAGCAGTAGTTGTAGTACCAGTAGTTGTAGCAGCAGTAGCAGTAGTGGAAGTAGCAATAGTAGTAGCAGTGGTTGTAGTAGCTATAGTAGTAGAAGTAGTAGTAGTAGAAGTAGCGGTAGAAGCGGTGGTTGTAGAAGTTGTAGTCTAAGTAATAGAAATAGTAGTATTAGTAGTAGCAGCAACAGTCGTAATAGCAGTCGTAGCAGCAGTAGCAGTAGCAGCAGTAGTAGTAGCAATAGTAGCAATAGTAGCAAAAGCAGTTATAACAGAAGTAGCAGCAGCAACAGCAGTAGTAGTATAAGCAGAAGTTGTAGTAGTAGCAGTTGTAGTATTCGTCATAGTAGTAGCAACAGTAGTCGCAGTTGTCGTAGTAGTAGTAGACGTAGTACTAGTAGAGGTAGTTCTAGTACCGTTAGGGCAGTGGTTGTAGTAGTTGTTGTAGGACTAGTAGTTGTAGTAGTGGTGGTAGCAGTAGCAATAGTAGTGGTTGTAGAAGTAGTAGTACTCGTTGTAGTAGATGTAGGAGTAATAGCAGTAGTAATCGTCGTTGGCGAAGTAATAGCTGTAGAACTAGTAGCAATTATTGTAGTAGTAGCAGAAGTACTAGGAGGAGTAATAGCTATAGCAGTTGTTGTAGTAGAATTTGTTGTGGTCGTATTTGTCGTAGTAGAAGTAGTTGTAGTAGTATCTGTAGCCTCAGTAGTAGTTGTAGTGGAAGTAGTTGTTGTAGTTGTAATTCTAGTAGTTGTTGCAGTAGAAGTAGAAGTAGTAGTAGCAGTTGAACTACTAGTAGTAGTAGCAATTGCAGCAGCAGTAGTAGTAGCAATGGTAGTAGTAGTAGTGGTGGTAGTAGCTATAGTCTTCGAAGTAGTAGTAGTTGTTGTTGTTGTTGTAGTCGGCATTGAAGTTGGAGTAGTAGCTATAGTAGTAGTCGCAATTGTGGTAGCCGTAGTTGTAGTAGTCATAGTTGTAGCAATATTGGTAGCAGTAGTCTTCGTAGAAGTTGTAGTGGTAGCAGCAATAGTATTATTAGTAATAGTAGGCCTAGCTGTAGGAGCAGCAGTAGTACGCGTAATAGTAGTAGTAGTCATAGAAGTACAACTAGTAATAGTAGCAATAGTCGTAGCAATAATAGTATCAGTGGTTTTAGTAATAGTAGTACTAGGAGTAGCAAGAGCAACAGCAGCAGCAGCGAAAATAATTGTAGTAGCTGCTACAACAATAGTAGTAGCAGCAGCAATACTAGTAGCAGTAGCAACCGCAGTAGTACTAGTAGTAGTTCCGTAGTAGTAGTAGTAGTAGCAGTTCTAGCAGTACTAGTAGTAGCAAAAGTAGTAGTAGCAGTAGCTGTAATAGGAACATTAGAAGTTGTTGTACTAATTGTGTTATTGGTAGTAGTAGTAGTAGTAATAGTAATAGTAGAAGTAGTAGTAGTAGTAGTTGTGGCAGTAGTAGTTGTAGTAGTAGTAGTTGTGGTAGTAGTAGTAGTAGTAGTGTTTGTCATGATAGTTGTAGTAGTAGTAGAAGAAGTTGTAGTAGTAGCACGGGTAGTGGTAGTTGTTGCAGTAGTATTATATTTAATAGTAGCCTTAGTAGTAGTAGTAGCCATGGTCGTAGCAGCAGCAGCAGCAGTAGTAGTCGTAGTCGGAGAAGTTGTCATAGTAGTAGCAGTAGTAGTAGGAACAACAAGAATAGCAATAGTTGCAGTTATGGTAATAGTAGTGGTAGTATTAGCAGCCACAGTAATAGGAGTTGTGGTAGTAGTAGTATCAACAACAGTAGTAGTAATAGTTGGAGTAGTTGTTGTTGCAGGAGTAGTTCTAATAATATTAGTAGTAGCCGCAATAGTAGTAGCAGTAGTCATGGCAGTAAGAATAGTTCTTGCTATATTAGTAGCAACAATAATAGCAGTAGTAATAGTAGTTGTAGGAGTAGTAGTAGTTGTAGTTGTACTAGTAGTAGTAGATACAGTAGCAGTAGTAGCATTAATAGTTGCAATTGAACCTACCGTAGAGTAATAGTAGTAGTAGTGCGAGTAGTAGCAGTATTACTAGGAATAGTAGTAGCAGTAGTAATATTAGTAGCTGTAGTAGTACTAATAGTAGTAATTGTAGTAGTAATTGTAGTTGTTGTTGGAGTAGTAGCAGTGCTAGCAGTAGTAGTGCTTAGATTAGTAGTTGTAGTAGTGGTGTACTAGTAGCAGCAGCAATTGCAGCAGCAGCAGTAGTAGTGAAAATAGTACTAGCTGCATCAGTTGGAGTAGTAGTAGTTGTTGTAGTGGTAGAATTAGTAGTTGTAGTAGCAATAGTAGAAGTTGCAGTCGTAGCATTAGTAGCAATAGCAACAGTAGTAGAAATAGTATTGCAACAGTGGTAACAGTAGTACTAGTAAAAATAATAGTAGTAGTAGTAGTGGTAGAAGCAATTGTCATAAAATTAGTGGCAGTAGCTATAAAAGTAGTAGTAGTAGTAGTAGTAATAGTACCGGTAGTAGTAGTATTAGAAGTAGTAATAGTAGAACGAGTAGTTGTAGTAGAAGAAGTAGTATTAGTCGGAGTAGTAGTTGTACTAGTAATTGTAGTACTAGCAGACATAGTATTAGTAGTAGTAGGATAAGAAGTAGTAGTTCCGATAGCAGTACTCATAGGAGTTGTTGTAGTAGGTGTCTTAGGAGTCGCAGTAGCAACAGAAGTTGAAGTGATACATGTAGTAGCAATCGAAGTTATTGTTATAGTTGTAGTAGTAATTGTAGTAATAGTTTGATTAATAGTTGTAGTAGTCGGAGTAGTTATTTTTGGAGTAGTAGTAGAAACAATAGTAGTAGGAGGAGGAACAGAAGGAGTAGTAACCGTAATAGTAGTAGTAGTAGTAATAACAATAGTAGTAGTACTTTTAGTAATAGTAGTCTTTGCAGTGGGTTTATTAGAAGTTGTAGTAGTATTAATAGAAGTAGTAGTAATAGTAATAGCAGTAGAAGTAGTAGTAGTAGTAGTAGTAGTAGATGTAGTAGTAGTACTAGCAGCAGCAACAGTAGTAGTAGTAGTGGTAGTAGTAGTAGTAGTAGTAGAAGTGGTTGTTGCTATAGTTGTGATAGTAGATGTTGTAGTTGTAGTAGTAGTAGTAGTAGAAGTAGTTGTAGTGACAATGGTAGTGGCAGTAGTAGTTATACAAGTAGTAATAGCGGCAGCAGTAGTAGCGGAAGTAGTAGCCTAGGTTGTAGAAGTAGCCCTATAAGTTGTAGTAACTGTAGCAGCAGCAACAGTAGTAGTGGCAGAAGTCAGAGTAGTAGGAATATTTGTAGTAGTAGTTGTTATAGCAGCAGAATCAATAGTAGCAGTAGTAGTAGTAGTTGTTGTTGTTGTAGTAGTAGTAGTAGTAATAGTAGTTGTTATAGTAGTAGTAGTCGCAGTCGTAGTAGTGGTAGTAGTAGTAGTAGTAGTAGCAGTAGTTGTAGTCGTTGTAGCAGTAGTAATAGCAGTGGCAATAGTAGTAGTACTAGTAACAGTACTAGTAGCAAAAGTAGTAGGAGTCAGAAAAGAAGTAGTTGTAATAGTAGGAGTAGCAGTAGTAGTAGCAACTGCATTAGTAGTAGTAGTATTTATGGTAGCGGTAATTGAATTATTTCTTTTAGTAGCAGCAGTAGCAGTAGTTGCATTAGTAGTAGCAATAGTAGTAGAAGTTGTAGTAGTAGTTGCAACAGTTGTAGCAGTATCAGTAGTAGGAGTAGTAGCAGTAGTACCAGTAGTAGTTATTGTAGTAGTTGTAGCAGTCGTAGCAATAGCAGCAGTATGACTAGAAGTAGTAGTAGTTAAAGTAGTAGTAATAGTAGTCATTGTAGTTCGGGTAGTAGTAGCAGTAGTAGTAGCAGCAGTAGTAGTGGTAGTAGTAGCAAGAGTAATAGTAGCAGTAGTAACTAAAGTTGTAGTTGCTGTAGCAGTAGGAGTAGTAGTAGTAGCAGCTGCCGTAATCGTAGTTCCAGTAGTTGTATTAGCAGAAGTAGTAGCAGTAGTAGTTGTTGTTTGGCAAGTAGTAGTAGTCCTAGTAGCAGTAGTAGTTGTTGTTTGAGAAGGAGTAGTAGTCCTGTAGCAGTAGTTGTAGTAGTAGTTGCAGTAGTAGTAGTCATAGTAGTATTAGTAGTAGCAATAGTTGTAGTTGTAGTTGTTGTAGTAGTACCAATGGTCGTAGTACCAAGAGAGGTAGTAGTTCTTGTTATTGTTGGAAAAGTTGTAGTTGTAGTTGTTGTAGAAGCAGTAGTAGTATAGTTGCAATTGTAGTAGAGGCTGTAGTAGAAGTTCTAGGAGATTTAGTAGTTGTTGTAGTAGTAGAAGTACCAATAGTAGCAAGAGTAGCAGGAGGAGTAGTAGTAGTTATAGTTGTAGTAATAGTAGTAGTAGTAGCATTAGTAGGAGCAGTTGTAGTACGAGTAGTAGTAGAAGTAGTAGCTGTTGTAGTAGCAGTAGTAGTAGAAGTAGTAGTAGTAGCAGTAGTAGTAGCGGTAGTAGTAATAGTAGAAGTAGTAGCTGCAACAATAGATTCATCGGTAGCAGTAGTCGTAGTAGTAGAAGTAGTAGTAGTAGTAGTACTAGTAGAAGTTCCAGTAATAGTAGTAATAATAGCAAAAGCAATAGAAGTAGTTGTAGTAGTAGTAATAGCCATAGTAGCATTAGCAACAGCAGGAGCAGTAGTATTTCTAGTTGTAGTGGGAGTAGTAGAAATAGAAGGAGTAGTAGTAGTAGTCACAGTAGTTGTTGTAGCAGTGGTAGTAGAAGTAGCAATAGTACTAGCTGTATTTGTTGCAATAGCAGTAGTTATAATAGTAGTAGTGGTAGCAGAAGCAGTAGTAGCAGCAATAGTAGCAGTAGTAGTATCAGTAGTAGCTGTAATAGCAATTGGAGTAGCAGCAATAATAGTAGGTGCTGTAATAGTAGTAGTGGCAGTTCTAGTAGCATTAGCAATAGTAGCTGGAGTAGCAGTAGAAACAGCAATAGGAAAAGCTGTTGGAGCAGCAGTGGTAGTAGTAGCCGCAACTACAGCAGCAGTAGTATTATTTGTAGCAGCAGTAATATTATTTTTAACAGTATGGTAGTAGAAGCAGGAAAAACAGTAGTAGTAGAGGTAGTAGTTGTTCTAGTAGTTGTAGCTGCATCAGTAGCTGTAGTAGTAATAGTAGTAGTAGATATAGTAATAGCAGCAACAATAGTAGCAGTCATAGTTGCAGCAGTAGTAGTAATAACAGGAGTAGTAGCAGTACTAGTGGTTGTTATAGTACTAGTAGTAGAAGCAGCAGCAGTAGTAGTAGTCATACTAGTTGCAAAAGAAGCAGCAGCAGCAGCAGCAGTAGTAATAGTAGTAGTAGTAGGAGAAGTCGTAGAAGTAGTAGTTGTATTAGAAATAGTAGCAACCGTAGTACTTGTCGTAGTATTACAGTAATAATATGAGTAGCAGTAGTAGTAGTAGTAGAAATAGTAATAGTAGTAGAAGCAGCAGTAGCAGCAACATAACTTGTAGTAGCAGCAGCAGTAGTAGTAAGATAAGTAGTAGGCGTGGTAGTAGTATTAGTATGATATATAGTAGCGGTAGTAGTAGTTGCAGCTGTAGCTACAATATTAGTAGGAGTAGTAGTAGCAGCATTTGTGGTAGAAGTAGCAGTAGTAACAGTAGCAGCTGCAGTAGTAGTTGTAATAGTAGTAGTAGTAGCAGCAACATTAGTAGTAATAGTAGCAGTGGCAGTCATAGTAGTCACAGCAGTAGCAGCAGTAGAAGTAGTAGTAGCAACAACAACAACAACACTGGCAGCAGCAGTAGTAGTAGTAGTAATAGTAGTAATAGTAGTAGTAGTAGTAGTTGTTGTTGTTGTAGATATAGTAGTAATAGTAGTAGTACTAGTAGTAGTAGTATCGTGAGTTGCAGCAACAGTAGCAATAGTAGTAGTAGCAACAGTAGTACCAATAGTAGTAGTAGTTGTTGTAGGAGTAGTAGTAGTTGTGGTAGTAGTTGTACAGGTAGTAGTGGTAGTAGTAGAAGTGTTTGTAGTAGCAGTAGTAGTTGTTGTTGTTGTTGTATTGGTAGTTGTAGTACTATTAGGAGTACTAGTTATATTAGTTACATAAGTAGCAGTAGTTGCAATAGTAGTTGTAGTAGCAGCAGCAATAACAATAGTAGTAGTAATAGTAGTAGCATCAGCAGTAGTAGTTGTTGTAGTTGTTGAAGTTGTAGTTATCGTATAGGAAGTAATAGTAGTAGCAGTAACTATAGTAGTACTAGTAGTTGTAGTAGTAGTAGTCACAGTCGTAGTAGTGGTAGTGGTAGCAGTAGTAGTAGCAATAGCAGTGGCAATAATAGTAGTAGTAGTAACAGTACTAGTAGTAGAAGTAGTAGCAGTCAGAAAAGAAGTAGTTGTAACATTAGCAGTAGCAGTAGTAGTAGCAGTATTTGTGGTAGTAGTAGTTGAATTTTGCATTAGCAGTAGCAGTAGCAGTAGTCGCATTATTATTAGTAGTAGTAGTAGTAGAAGTTGTAGTAGTAGTTGCAGCAGTATCAGTAGTAGGGGTAGTAGCAGTAGTAGTTGTTGTAGCAGTTGTAGCAGTCGTAGCAACAATAGTAGTATGACTAGATGTAGTAGTAGTTGAAGTAGTAGTAATACTAGTCATTGTAGTTCGGGCAGGAGTAGCATTAGTAGTAGCAGCAGTAGTAATAGTGGTAGTAGTAGCAAGAGTAGTACTAGTTGTAGTAATAGAAGTTGTGGTTGCTATAGCAGTAGGATTAGTAGTTGTAGCAGCCGCCGTAATCATAGTTCCAGTAATAGTATTAGCAGAAGTAGTAGCAGTAGTAGTTGTTGTTTGGGAAGTAGTAGTAGTCCTAGTAGCAGTAGTTGTCCTAGTAGTCCTAGTAGCAGTAGTAGTAGTAGTAGTCCTAGTAGCAGTAGTAGTCCTAGTAGCATTAGTAGTAGTAGAAGTAGTAGCAGTTGTAGTAGCAGTTGCAGTATTTGTAGTCATAGTAGTATTAGTAGTAGCAATAGTAGTAGTTGTAGTTGTTGTAGTAGTACCAAGGTTCGTAGTACTAGGAGTGGTAGTAGTTCTTGTTATTGTTGGAAAAGGTGTAGTTGTAGTTGTTGTAGAAGCAGTAGTAGTATAGTTGCAATAGTTGTAGTGGCAGTAGTAGAAGTACTAGGAGATTTAGTAGTAGTAGTAGTAGAGGTAGTAGTAGTAGCAAGAGTAGCAGTAGGAGTAGTAGTAGTAGTAGTAGTAGTAGCATTAGTACGAGCAGTGGTAGTAGTAGTAGCAGTTGTAGTAGCAGTAGTAGTAGAAGTAGTAGTAGTAGCAGCAGTAGTAGTAGTAGTCGTAATAGTAGAAGTAGTAGGAGAAGTAGGAGTAGTAGTTCTAGTAATAGTAGTAGTCAGAGCAAGAGCAATAGAAGTAGTTGTAGTAGTAGTAATAGCCATAGTAGCATTAGCAGCAGCAGGAGCAGTAGTAGTTGTAGTATTTATAGTTGTAGTAGTAGTAGTAGAAATAGTAGGAGTAGTAGTAGTTGTCACAGTAGTTATTGTAGTAGTGGTAGGAGAAGTAGCAATAATAGTAGCTGTAGTTGTTGCAGTAGCAGTAGTCGTAATAGTAGTAGTGGTAGAAGAAGCAGTAGTAGCAGCAATAGTAGCAGTAGTAGTATCAGTAGTAGCTGTAGTAGCAATAGGAGTAGCAACAATAGTAGTAGTGGCAGTTGTAGTCGCATTAGCAATAGTAGCTGTAGTAGCAGTAGAAATCGCAATAGCAAAAGTTGTAGCAGCAGCAGTGGTAGTAGTATTATTTGTAGCAGTAGTAGTATTATTTTTAATAGTACGGTAGTAGCAGCAGGAACAACAGTAGTAGTGGTAGTAGTTGTTGTAGTAGTTGTAGCCGCATCAGTAGCTGTGGTAGTAATAGTAGTAGCAGATGTAGTAATAGTAGCAACATTAGTAGCAGTCATAGTTGTAGCAGTAGTAGTAGTAGTGCTAGTTGTTGCTATAGTAGTAGTAGTAGAAGCAGCGGCCGTAGTAGTAGTCGTACTAGTTGCAATAGAAGCAGTAGTAGTACTAGTAGTAGTAGTAATAGTAGGAGAAGTCGTTGAAGTAGTAGTTGTATTAGAAACAGTAGCAACCGCAGTACTTGTCATAGTATTTACAGTAATAATATGAGTAGCAGTAGTAGTAGTAGTATTAGAAATAGTAATAGTAGTAGAAGCAGTAGTAGCAACAACAGTACTTGTAGCAGTAGCAGTAGTAGTAGTCAGATAAGTAGTAGGAGTGGTAGTAGTATTGGTGCGATATGTAGTAGCGGTAGCAGTAGTAGGAGCAGTTGCTACAATATTAGTAGGAGTAGTAGTAGTAGCAGCATTTGTGGTAGAAGTAGCTGTAGTAGTAGTAATAGTAGTAGTAAGTGCAGCAGTAGTAGTAGTAGTAATAGTAGCAGTAGTAGTCATAGTAGTCGCAGCAGCAGCAGCAGCAATAGTAGCATCAACAACAACAATAACACTAGCAATAGTAGTAGTAATAGCATTCTCAGCAGTAGTAGTAGCAGTTGTAGTGTGGTGGTAGTAGTAGTAGTAGTAGTAGTAGTAGAAGTAGGACAAGTTGCAGTGGTAGTAATAGTATTAGTAATAGTAGTAATAACATTAATAGTTGTAGTAGCAGCAATAATAGCAGCAGTAGTAGCTGTAGTAGCAGAAGCAGCAGTAGTAGTAGAAATAGTAGTAGTAGTAGAAGCAGTAGCAGCAGTAGTAGCAGTAGTTGTACAGCAGTAGTAGTTGTAATAGCAGTAGTAGTAGTAGTAAGATAGGTAGTAGGAGTAGTTGTAGTTGTAGGTGCAGTAGCAATAGTAGTAGTAGTAGTAGTAGTTGTTGTTGTTGTTGTAGGTGCAGTAGCAACAGTAGTAGTAGTAGTAGTAGTAGTAGTAGTAGTAGTAGGAGTAGCAGCAGCAGTAGTAGTAGAAGCTGCAACAATAGTAGTATTAGTAGTAGTAGTAGCAACATTAGTGGTAGAAGCAGCAATAGTAGTAGCTGGGGTAGTAGTGGTTGTAGCAATAGTAGTAGTAGTATCAACAACATTAGTAGCAGCAGTTATAGCAGTAGTAGTAGTAGTATTCGCAACAACAGCAACAACAACAGTAGTAGTAGTAGTTGTTGTAGTTGTAGTAGTAGTAGTAGCAACAACAACAATAGTTGTTGTAGTAGTAATAATAATAGTAGTAGTAGTAGTAATAACATTAGTAGCAGTTGTAGTAGCGTAGTAGTAGTAGTAGTAGTAGCGTAGTAGTAGTTGTTGTTGTAGTAGCAGCAATCATAGTAGAAGTAGTAACAATAGTATTATTATTAGTCGTTGTAGTTGTGGTAGTAGCGGCAGCAGCCGTAGTAGTAGTGGGAGCTGGAGTTCGAGTAATAATAGTAGCAGTAGTTGTAGTTGTAGTCATAGCAATAGCAACAGTCGCATTAGTAGCAGCTGTAGCAACTGCAGTAGCATTAGTGGTGGTAGTAGGAGTAGTAGCAGTAGTAGGAGTAGCAGTAGTAGCAGTAATATTAGTAGTCATAGCAGAAATAGCAGTAGTATCAGTTGTCACAATTGCAGCAGTAGTTCGAGTGATAGTAGCAGTAGTCGCAGTAGTAGCAGCAGCAAAAGTAGTACTAGTAGTACTAATAGTGGTAGCAGTGGCAAAAGTAGTAAGAATAATTATAGAAGCAGCAGCAACAACAGTAGTAATAGCAGTAGTCGTAGGAGAAGCTGGAGATGCAGCAGCAGTAGTAGTAGTAGCAGCAGTACAAGCAGCAGTAGTAGTAGCAGCAGCAACAGTAGTAGTAGTAGCAGTAGTAGTAGCAGTAGTAGTAGTGATAATAATAGTTGTAGAAGTAGTACTGCTAATTGTAGTAGTTATAGTAGGTGTACCAAGAGTAATAATAGTAGTTGTTGTTGTTGTTGCGGTAGTAGTAGTAGTCACTATTGTAGTAGTAGTAGTAGTAGCTGAAGCAGTTATGGTAGTAGTAGCAGAAGCAAAAGCAGTCTTGGTAGTAGTAGTAGCCAAAGCAATTGTACCAATAGGAGTAACAGAAGTAGTTGTTGTAGTCGAAGTTGTAGTAATAGTGGTAATAGTGGTAGTTGCTGTTGTTGTAGTAGTAGGAGTAGTAGTAGAAGTAGTAGCAGCAATAGTTGTAGTAGTAGTCGTAGAAGTACTAGTTGTTGTAGTAGTTGTAGAAGTAGCTATCATAGTAGTAGCAATAATAGTAAGAGTAGAAGTGGTAGTCATAGTAATAGTAATAGTACTAGTAAGAGTGGTTGTCATAATAGTAAGCGTAGTAGTAGTAGTAGTAGTCGTCGTTGTTGTTGTTGTAGTAGTAGCAGTAGTGGTAACAATAATTATAGTAGTAGTAAGAATAGTAGTAGTAGTAGTAGTACAAATAGTTGTAGTTGCAGAAGTTGCTATCGTAGTAGTTGCAATAGTGGTAAGAGTAGAAGTGGTAGTCATAGTAATAGTAATAGTAGTAGTAGGAGTGGTTGTTGTAATAGTAAGAGTAGTAGTAGAAGTAGTAGTAGTAGTAGTAGTAGTTGTTGTTGTTGTTGTTGTTGTTGTTGTAGTAGCAGTAGTGGTAACAATAATAATAGTAGTAGTAATAATAGTAGTAGTAGTAGTACAAATACTTGTAGCAGTAATAGAAGTAGAAGAAATAGTAGTAGTAGGAGAAGTAGAAGTAGTAGTAGTAGTAGTAGTAGCAGCAGCAGCAGTAGTAGTAGGAATAGCACTAGTTGTACCAATAGCAGCAATAGCCACAGACGTTCTAGTTGTTGCTGTAGTAGTAGCTGACATAGCAGCACTAGCTGTAGTTGAAGTAGCAGCAGTAGTAGCTGTTGTAGTGGTACTATTAGCATTAGTTGTAGAAGCTATAGTAGTAGTTGCAGTTGCAGTAGTTGTGGTACCAACAACATAAATCATAGAAGTTGTAGTAGTAGTAGAGGTACTTCAGGTTGCATTAGCTCAATAGTAGTAGTAGTAGTAGTAGTGGTACAAGCAGCAGTAGCAGTTGTAGTTATAATAGTAGAAGTAGTAGGAGTAGCTGCAGTAGTAGTAGTCGGCGAAGTAATAGTAGTAGTAGTATCAAAAGTAGTAGTAGTAGTAGCAGCAGTAGTAGTAGTAGTAGTGGTAATAATAGTAGTTGTTGTTGTAGAAGTTGTTGTCGTAGTTGTATTCATAGTAGTAGTTGTTATATTAGTTTTAGTAGTAGTTGTTGTTATAGTAGTAATAGTAGTAGCACTAGTAGCAGTAGCAGTAGTAGTAGCTGTAGCAGTGGTAGTGGTAGTAGCAGTAGTAGTAGTAATAGTAGTACTAGCACTAGCAGTAGTTGCAACAGTAGAAGTTGTTGTACTAGTAGTGTTAGTAGTTATTGCAGTAGTAGTAGTAGCAGGAGTAGTAATACTAGTAGTAAAAGCTGTAGTACTAAAAGTTGTGGTAGTAGTAGCAGCAGCGACAACAACAGTTGTCGTAGTAAAAGCTGGAGTCGTAGTAGAAGTAGTAGTACTAGTAGTAGTTGTTGTAATAGCTGTAGTACTAGTAGTAGTAGTTGTAGAAGTAGTAGAAGTAGTAGTAGCTGTATTGGTAGAAGTAGTATTAGTAATAGTAGTCATAGTAGCAGCAATATTGGTTGTTATTGTCGTTGTAGTTGATGTAGCTGTAGTAGCTATAGTAGAAGTAGCAGAGCAGTTGCAGTTGGAGTACCAGTAGTTGTTGCAGTAGTAGCAATAGTTGAAGTAGCAATAGTAGTAGTAGTAGTTGTAGTAGCTGTTCTTGTAGTAGTAGTAGTTGCAGAAGTAGCAATAGAAGCGGCGATTGTAGAAGTAGTAGTTGAAGTAATAGAATTAGTAGTATTAGTAATAGCAGCAGCAGTCGTAATAGCAGTAGTAGCAGTAGTAGTAGCAGCGGTAGTTATAGAAGATGTAGCAACAGCAGTAGCAGTAGTAGTAGAAGAAGAAGTTGTAGTAGCAGTAGTTGTAGTATTCGTCATAGTAGTATCAACAGTAGTCGTAGTCATTGTAGAAGTAGTAGTTGTAGACGTAGTACTAGTAGCCTTAGAGCACTAGTTGTAGTTGTTGTTGTAGTAGTAGTGGTAGTAGTAGCATTAGTAGCATTTGTAGAAGTTGTAGTAGCGATTGTAGAAATAGTAGTACAAGCAGCAGCAGTAGTAGTACTACTAGTAGTAGATGTACTAGTAATAGCAGTAGTAATCATAGTTGGCGAAGTAATAGTAGTAGAAGTAGCAGCAATTGTAGTAGTAGTAGGAGGAGTAATAGTAGTAGTAGTTGTTGTAGTCATATTTGTCATAGTAGAAGTAGTTGTAGTTGTATTAGTAGAAGCAGTAGTAGTTGTAGTTGTATTAGTAGAAGCAGTAGTAGTTGTAGTTGTAATAGTAGTAGTTGTTGTAGTAGAAGTAGAAGAAGTAGTAGCAGTTGTACTACTAGCAGTAGTAGCAGTTGTAGCAGTAGTTGTATTAACAATAGCAGTAGTAGTAGTAGTGGTAGTAGATGTAGTCTTCGAAGCAATAGTAGTTGTAGTAGTAGTTGTTGTTGTTGTCATTGTAGACAGCATTGCAATTGTAGTAGTAGCTGTAGTAGTAGTAGTAGTTGTAGTTGTGAAAATATTAGTAGCAGTAGTCTTTGTAGTAGTTGTTGTGGTAGCGTTAATAGTATTATTAATAATAGTAGGCATAGCAGTAGGAGCAGGAGTAATAGGGGTAGTAGTAGTAGTACACCTAGTAATAGTACAACAGTAATAGCAATAATAGTAGCAGCAGTAATAGCAATAATAGTAGTACTAGGAGTAGCAAGAGCAACAACAGCAGCAGCAATGGTAGTAGCAGTAGTAGTTGCAGCAGCAATGGTAGTAGCAGCAGTAGCAGCAACAACAGAAGTAGTAGGAGCTGTAGTAGTAGTAGCCTAAGTAGTAGCAGAAGCAATAGTAGGAACATTAGTTGTTGTTGTACTAATTGTGTTAGTGGTAGTAGTAGTAGTAGTAGTAGTAATAGTAGAAGAAGTTGTTGTTGTTGTAGTAGTAGTAGTAGTTTGGGTAGTAGTTGTTGTAATAGTAGTAGTAGTAGCATTTGTCATTATAGTTGTAGTAGTAGTAGCAGAAGTTGTCGTAGTAGCACGGGTAGTGGTAGTAGTTGTAGTTATTGTAGTAGTTGCAGCAGTATTACATTTAGTAGTAGTCTTAGTAGTAGTACAAGCTGTGGTCACAGCAGCAATTGTAGCAGTAGTAGTCGTAGTAGGAGAAGTTGTCATAGTAGTAGTAGTAGTAGTAGTAGTAGCAGTAGTGGTAACAACAACAACAACAGTAGCAATAGTTATGGTAATAGTAGTAGTATTAGAAGTTGTAGTAATAGGAGTTGTAGTAGTAGTAGCTGCAGCAGTAGTAGTAATAGTTGGAGTAGTTGTAGTAGCAGCAGCACTAGTAATAATATTAGTAGTAGCAGTAGTAGTAGTAGTAGTAGTCATGGCAGTAGCAATAGTTCTTGCAGTATTAGTAGCAGTAGCAGTAGTAGTAGTAGTAGGAGGAGTAGTAGTTGCAGGAGCAGTAGTTGTTGTAGTAGTATTATTAGCAACAGCTATAGTGGCAGTAGTAGTTGTAGTAGCAGCTACCGAAGCAGTAATAGTAGGAGTGGTGCGAGTAGTAGCAGCAATAGTAGTAGCAGTAATAGTAGTAGTTGTTGTTGTAGTAGTAGTAGTAGTAGCCGTAGTAATACTAGTAGTAGCAATTGTAGTAGTTGTTGGAATAGTAGCAGTCCTAGTAGTAGTAGTTGTTGTAGTAGTGTACTAGTAGCAGTAGCAGCTGCAGCAGCAGTGGTAGTTGTAGTAGGGAAAATAGCACTAGCTGCATCAGTTGGAGTAGTAGTTATTGTAGTGGTAGTACTAGTAATTGTAGTAGCAATAATAAAAGTTGCAGTAGTAGCATTCGATAGTAACAATAGTATAAATAGTTGTTGTAGCAGTGGTAGCAGTAGTAGTAGTAAAAGTAGAAGTAGTAGTAGTGGTTGAAGCAATTGTAGTAAAATTAGTGGCAGTACCCATAATAGTGGTAGTCGTAGTAGTTGTAATAGTACCAGTAGCAGGAGTATTAGTAGCAGCAGTAGTATTAGGAGTAGTAGAAGAAGAAGAAGTAGTATTAGTAGGAGTAGCAGTTGAACTAGTCATGGTAGTAGTAGCAGACATAGTATTAGTAATAGTAGGAGAAGTAGTAGTAGTTTTGATAGCTGTAGTAATAGTAGTAGCTATAGTAGGTGTATTAAGAGTCGCAGTAGCAACAGCAGTTGAAGTAATACAGGTAGTTGTAGTCGAAGTTATTACTTTTGTTGTAGTAGTAGTTGTAGTAATAGTTGTATTAGTAATAGTAGTAGTAGTTGTTGTTATTGTTGTAGTAGTAGTTATTGGAGCGGTAGTAGAAACAGTAGTAGTAGTAATTGTTGTAACAGTAGTTGTAGTAGTAGTAGCAGTAATAACAATAGTAGTAGTACTTTTAGTAATAATAGTATTTGTAGTAGGTTTATTAGGAGTTGTAGTAGTAGTGGTAGAACTAGTAGTAGTAGTAATAGCAGTAGAAGTATTACTAGTAGTAGTAGTAGATGTAGTAGTACTAGTAGTAGTAGTAGTAGTAGTAGTAGTAGTAGTAGCAGTAGTAGTAGTAGAAGTAGTAGTAGCAGTAGTAGTAGATGTAGTAGTAGTGGTAGAATTAGTAGTAGTAGGAATAGTAGTAGAATTATTATTAGTAGTAGTAGTAGTAGATTTAGTAGTATTAGTAGTAGTAGTAGTAGTAGTAGTAGTAGTAGCAGTAGCAGTAGTAGTAGTAGTAGTAGTTGTTGTTGTTGTGGTTGTTGTTGTAGTTTTGATAGTAAATGTTGTAGTTGTAGTAGTAGTAGAAGTTGAAGTAGTAGTAGTGACAATGGTACTGGCAATAGTAGTTGTACAAGTAGTAGGAGTAGCAGCAGTAGTAGTGGAAGTATTAGCCAAGGATATAGAAGTAGCCCTATTAGTAGTAGCAGCAGCAATAGTAGTAGTAGTAATAATAACTAAAGAAGTAGTAGCTAGAGTAGGAGTAGTAGTTGTTGTAGTAGTAGCATTTGTTGTAGCAACTGTGGTAGTAGTAGTTGCAAGAGCAGCAGCAGTAGCAGTCTCAGTTGTACTTGCAATAGTCACAACAACAGTAGTTGGAGTAGAACTAGTAGTAGCAGCAACAACAGTAGTAGCAGTAGCGTTGTAGTGGTTGTAGTAGTAGTAGCCGCAATAGCAGTAGTAGTAGCAGTAATAGTAGCGAAAATAGTACCAATAGTAGCGGTCATCGTAGCTATTGTTGTAGTAGTAGTCGAAGTAGTAGTAGTAGTAGAAACTGTAGTAGCAGCAGTAGTAATAGTGGCAGAAGTCGGTGTAGTAGGAATGGTTGCAGTAGTAGTAGTAGCGGTGGCTGTAGTAGTACTTGTTATAGTAGTAGAATCAATAGTAGCAGCAGTAGCAGTTGTTGTTGTTGTAGTAGTAGTAGTAGTAATAGTAGTTGCAGTAGTAGTAGTCTCAGTCATAGTAGTGGTAGTAGTAGTAGTAGTAGTAGAAATAGTTGTAGTTATTGTAGCAGTAGCAATAGTAGTGGTAATAGTAGTAGTAGTAACAGTACTAGTGGCAGAAGTAGTAGTAGTAGGAAAAGAAGTAGTTGAAATAGTAGCAGTAGTAGTAGTAGCAGCTGCAGCATTAGTAGTAGTAGCATTTGTGGTAGTAGTAGTTGAATTATTAGTATTAACAGCAATAGTAGTAGTGGTTGCATTAGTAGTAGCAGTAGTAGTACAAGTTGTAGTAGTAGTTGCAGCAGTTGCAGTAGCATCAGTCGTAGTTGTAGTAGTAGTAGTAGCAGTGGTAGTTGTTGTAGCAGTTGTAGCATTAGTAGTAGCAGTAGCAATATGAGGAGAAGTAGTAGTAGTTAAAGCAGTAGTAATAGTAGTCGTTGTAGTTTGGGTAGTAGTATCAATAGCTGTAGCAGTAGTAGTAGTAGTGGTAGTAATAGCAAGGGTAGTAGTAATAGTAATAATAGAAGTTGTAGTTGCTGTAGCAGTTGGAGTAGTAGTAGTAGCAGCCGCCATAATCGTAGTTCCAGTAGTAGTATTAGCAGCAGTAGTATTGGTAGTTGTTTGAGAAGTAGTAGTAGTCGTAGTAGTAGTAGTAGTAGTAGAAGTAGCAGCAGCTGTAGTAGCAGTTGCAGTAGTAGTTGTCGTTATAGTAGTATTAGTAGTAGCAATATTAGTAGTTGTAGTCATTGTAATAGTACAATGGGTCGTAGTACTAGGAGAGGTAGTTCTTGTTATTGTTGGAAAAGTTTTAGTTGTAGTTATTTTAGAAGCGGTAGCAGTATAGTTGCAGTAGCAGAAGTACTAGGAGATTTAGTAGTAGTAGTAGTAGTAGAAGTAGCAGTAGTGGCAAGAGCAGCAACAGGAGTAGTAGTAGTAGTAGTTATTGTTGTTGTAGTAGTAGTAGTAACATCAGTAGGAGCAGTTGTAGTACCAGCAGCAGTAGTAGTAGCTGTTATAGTAGCAGTAGTAGTAGCAGAAGTAGTAGCAGTAGAAGTAGTAGTAGTAGAAGTAGTAGCCGCAACAACAGATTCATCAGTAGCAGTAGTCGTAGTAGTAGTAGTAGTAGTAGTACTGGTAGTAGTTCAAGTAGTAGTAGTAGTCATAGCAAGAGCAATAGAAGTAGTTGTGGTAGTAGTAATAGCCATAGTAGCATTAGCTACTGCAAGAGCAGCAACAGTAGTAGTATTTCTAGTTGTAGTAGTAGTAGTAGAAATAGTAAGAGTAGTAGTAGTAGTCACAGTAGTTGTTTTAGTAGTGGTAGTATAAGTAGCGGTAGTAGTAGTTATAGTTGTTGTAGCAGCAATAGTCATAATAGTAGTAGTTGTGGAAGAAGCAGTAGTAGTAGCAGTAGTAGCAATAGTTGTGTCAATAGTTGTTGTAGCGGCAATTGGAGCAGCAACAATGGTAGTTGGTGCTTTAACATAGTAGTGGCAGTAGTAGTAGCATTACCAGTAGTAGCTGTAGTGGTTGTAGAAGTAGGAATAGCAAAAGTACCAGCAACAGCAACTGTAGCAGCAGTAGTATTATTTGTAATAGTATTATAGTAGCAGAAAGAACTGCTGCAGTAGTAGTGGTAGTTATTGTTGTAGTAGTTGTATCCGCATTAGTAGTTGTAGTAGTAATAGTAGTATTAGATGTAGTAATAGTAGAAAAAGTAGTAGAAGTCATAGTTGCAGCAGTAGTAGCAGCAGTACCAGTTGTTGTTATAGTAGTAGTAGAAGCAGCAGTAGCAGTATTAGTCGTAGTGGTTGCAACAAAAGCAGTAGTAGTAGCAGTAGTAGTAGTAGGAGAAGTTGCAGAAGTAGTAGTTGTATTAGAAACAGTAGCAACTGTAATACTTGTTGTAGTATTTACAGTAACAGTAGAAGTAGCAGTCGGAGTAAGAGTAGTAGTAGTAGTAGTAGTAGTAGAAACAATAATAATAGTAGAAGCCGCAGTAGCAGCAACAGTACTTGTAGTAGCAGTAGTAGTCGTAGTAAGATAAGTAGTAGGAGTGGTATTTGTATTAGTATGATAAGTAGTAGGAGTAGTAGTAGTAGGAGCAGTAGCTATAGTAGTAGTAGGAGTAGTAGTAGTAGTAGCAACATTAGTGGTAGAATAGCAGTAGTAGTAGTAGATGCAGTAGAAATAGTAGTAGTAATAGTAGCAGTAGTAGCAACAACATTTGTGGTAATAGTAGCAGCAGTAGTTGTAGTAGTCGCAGCTGCAGTGGCGGGAATAGTAGTAGTAGTAGCAACAACAACAATAATACTAGCAGTAGTAGTGGTGGTGGTGGTAGTAGTAGTAATAGTCGTATCAGTAGTAGTAGTAGCAATAGTAGTGTGTTAGTAGTAGTAGTAGTGGCAGAAGTAGTAGAAGTAGGAGAAGTTGCCGTGGTAGTGGCAGAAGTAGTAGAAGTAGTCATAGTATTAGCAGCAACAACAATTGTAGCAGTAGTAGTAGATATAGTAGTCGTAGTCGTAGCAGAAGCAGTAGTAGTTGTTGTTGTTGTAGCAGTAGTAGTAGTAGCAGCAGTTGTACTAGTAGTCGTGTCAGTATTAGTAGTCCTAGTCATTTTTGTGTATTAGTAGTAATAGTAGTAGCAATAATTGAAGTAGTAGTAGTTGTATCAGTATTAGCTACAGCAGCAGCAGCAATAGCGGTAGTAGTTGCTGTAGTAGTGGTTGTTGTAAGAGCAGCCGCAATAGTAATAGTTGTTGTAGCAGCCGTAGTAGTAGTACTAGAAATAGTAGTAGCAGTAAAGGTAGTAGTTACTGCGGTAGTAGTAGCCATAGTAGCAGTAGCAGGAGTAGCAGTAGCTGTAGCGGAAGTAGTAGTATGATCAGTGATAGTTGCCACAGCAGCTGTTGTAGTAGTAGTTGCAACAGCATTAGTGGTTTTAGTAGTATTTCTAGCAGCAGAAGTTGTTGCAGTAGCAACAGCAGAAGCATCAGTAGTAGCAGTAGAAGTAGTAGCATCAGTCATAGTAGTAGTAGTAGTAGCAGTAGTAGCATTAGTAGTAGTAGCAGTGGTAGAGGTGGTAATAGTAGTAGTTGTAGAAGTAGTAGTAGAAGCAGCAGCAGTAGTAGCAGTGGTTGTACAAGCAGTACAAGTTGTATCAGAAGTGTAGTAATTGAAGAAGTAGTTGGGGAAGTAGTAGTAGTAGTAGTAGCCGTAGTTGTAATAGTAGTAGCAATAGTAGTAGTAGCAGTAGTAGTAGTATTATTTGTAGCAGCAGTAGTAGTAGAAGAAACAGAAGTAGCAGAAGTTGTAGTAGTAGTGCTAGCAGTAGTTATAGTAGAAGCGGTAGCAATATTGACAATAGCTATAATAGCTGTGGCAGTAGTAGCAGTAGTAGCAACAGTAGTTCTAATAGTAGTAATAGTAGTAGTTGTTGTAGTTGTAGGAGAAGTAGTAGTAGTTGTACTACTAATAGTAATAGTAGTAGTAGCAGTAGCAGGCGAAGAAGTAGTAGCAGCAGTAATCATAATAGCAGTAGTTGTTGTAGCATTAATAGTGGTAGTAGCTCTAGTAGTAGTAGTTGTTGGACTAGTAGAAGTAGTAGCAGTTGTAGTAGCAGTAAGAGTAGTAGGAGTACTATTAGAAATAGTTATCGTAGTAGTAGTAGCAGCAATAACAATACCAGTAGTTGCAGTAGTAGAAGTAGTATTAGCAGTCACATTAGTTGTACTTGAAGTATTAGTAGTAGTAGTCGCAGTAGCAGCAGCAGGTAGTAGTAGTACCAAAAGTAGTAGTAGTGGTACTAGTAGTAGTTGTAGTAGTAGCAGTAGCAGTAGTAGCAGTGGTTATAGTAGCAGTAGTAGTAGTAGCAAAAGTGCATCAATTGTAGCAGTAGTTGGGGAGGAAGCAGTAGTAGCAATAGTAGCAATAGTAGTAGCAATAGCTGTATAAGGAGCAGTAGTAGTATTAGTTGTAGTAGAAGTAGTTGTAGCAACAACAGAAGTTGGAGGAGTCGAAGCTATAGCAGTAGTTGTAGAAATTGTTTCCATAGTAGTAGTAGTAGCAGCACCAGCAACAGTAGTAGTTGTAGTGATAGTAGTAGCATTAGTAGAAATAATACTAGTAGTTGTAGTAGTAGCAGCAGTAGGAAAAATAGTAGCAGTAGCAAGTGTAGTAGCAATATTTGTAGTAGCAGTAGTAGTGGTAGCAGTAGTAGTTGCAGAGATAGTAGTAGTAGTTGTTGTTGTAGTAGTAGTAGCATTCAAACTAGTAGGAATAGTAGTAGTAATACTAGGAGTAGGAGTTGGAATAGGAGTAGTACTAGTAGTAGTTGCATTTTGAGTAGTTGTAGTAGTTGTAGCAGTTGTAGCAGCAGTAGTAGTAGTAGTCGCAAAAATAGTAGTAGAAGTTGTAGCAGTAGCAGTAGCAGTAGCAGTAGTAATAGTTGTAGAAATAGTAGTAGTATTAATAGTCGACGGTGTAGTAGTAGTTGTAGCAGTTGGAGTAGTTATAGAAGTAGAAGCAGCAACAGCAGTAGTAGAAGTAGAAGCAGCAATAGTAGTAGTAGTAGAAGAAGTAGTAGTAGTAGGAGTAGGAGTAGGAGGAGGAGGAGGAGTAGTAGTAGCAGCTGTAGGAGTAGTTGTGGTAGTAGTAGTTCTCGCAGTAGTGTGATAGCAACAATAGTAGTAGCAATAATAGTAGGACTAGTTGTGGTAATTGTTATAGTTTTTGGAGTAGTTGTAGTACAAGTAGCAGTAGTTATACTAGTAGTGTGGTAGTAGGAGCCGTTGTAGTAGTAGCAGTAGTGGTGGTAGTGGTAGTCATAGTAGTAGTAGTAGCACGACTAGTAGTAGTATTAGTACTAAGGAGAGTAGCAGTGGTAGAAGCAGTAGCAACAATAGTAGTAGTAGTAGTAGCTATAATCATAGTTGCTGCAGCAGTAGTAGTTGTGGTGGTAGTAGTAGTAGAAGTTGTAGTTGTAGTAGTAGTGGCAGAAGTAGTACTAGGAATAGTAGTAGTAGTAGACTTGGATTAGGAGCCGTAGTAGTATTTATTGTTATTGTAATTGTAGTAGTAGTAGTAGAAGTTGTAGTAGTAGCTATAGCTATAGTTGTAGTTGTTGTAGCAGCAATAGTAGAAGCAGTAGGAGTGGTGGTAGGAGTAGTAGTATTAGTAGTGGCAGCAGCAGTAGTAGTGGTAGTCATGGTAGTAGGAGTAGTAGTAGTAGCAGAAGGATTAGTTGTAGCAATAGTCGTATTAGTAGTAGTATTATTGGTAGCAGTAATGGTAGTAGTTGTAGGCATAGAATTAGTGCAAATAGTAGTATTTGTAGTAGTGGTCTAGTAATAGTAGTAGTAGTGGTAGTGTAGATGTAGTAGTACTTGTATTTGTAGTAGTAGTAGAATTAATAGTAGCAACAGTAATAGTAGTGGAAGTAATAGTGGTAGTAGTGGTCATAGTGGTAATTGTAGCTTGAACAGTTACAGAAGCAGTAGTTGTGGTTGTAGTGGTCCTAGTAGTAGTTGTAGAATTACGATTAATAGTAGTAGAAGTCGCAGCAGTTGCCAGAGTAGTCATAATAGTTGTAGTTGTTATTGTGGTTATGCTACTAGTATTAGTAATTGTTGTAGTAGCGCTTGTCATAGCAGCAGCAGCAGCAGTAGTAGCAGTAGTAGTAGTAGTAGTTGTTGTTGTTGTAGCAATAACATTATCAGTAGCAGTAGTAGTAGCAGCAGTAGCAGCAGCAGCAGCAGCAGCAGCAGTAGTAGTAGTAGTAGTAGTAGTAGCAGTTGTAAAAGTAGTAGCAGTAGGAGCAGTAGTAGTTATCGTAGTAGTAGCAGTAGGAGCAGAGGTCACATTAGGGGTAGTCATGGTGCTAGTAGTAGTAGTATTAGCAATAGGAGCAGTACTACTAGTAATAGTAGTAGTAGCAGGAGGAGTAGTAGTAGCCGTAGTAGCAGTTGTAGTAGTTGCAGTAGTAGCAGCAATAGTAGTGGTATTATTGTTACAATTGTTGTTGTTGTTGTTGTTGTAGTAGTAGTAGTAGTAATAGTACTAGTAGTAGTTGTATTTATAACAGCAATAGTAGTAATAGTAGTAGTAGTAGTAGTTATTGTTGTTGTTGTTGTTGTAGTAGCAGTAGTAGTAGTAGTACTAGTAATAGGAGTAGGGGTAGGAATAGGAGAACAAGTTGTAGTAGTAGTCATAGGTGTAGCAGTAGAAGTAGGAGTAATAGTAGTAGTAGCGGCAGTAATTGTTGAAGTAGTAGTTATAGTAGTAGATGGAGTAGTAGTTTTTGCTATAGTAGAAGTAGTAGTAATAGTAGCAGCAGCAGTAGTAGTAGTAGTTGTAGTAGTAATAGTGGTAGTAGCAGCAGTGGTAGAACTAGTAGCAGTAGTAGTAGCAATAATGGCAGTAGTAGGAGTAGAAGTAGCAGTAGCCCTAGTAGAAGTAGTAGTAGTTGTTATTGTTGTTATAGTCGTACTAGCAGTTGTGACAGTAGTAGTAGTAGCAGTAGTAGTAACTGTGGTTGTAGTAGTAATAGTAGTACTAGTAGTATCAGTTGTACTAGTGGTGGTAGGAGTAGTACTAGTAGTTGTATTGGTAGGTGTTGGGGTAGGAGTCGGAGTAGCAGTAGGAGCAGTAGTTTGTGTAGTAGTAGTGCTATGTGAAGTAGTTGTAGTAGTAGGTGTCGTAGTGGTAGTAGTAGCAGCAACGATAGCAGCAGTAGTAATAGTAGTAGTAGTAATAGTTATTGTGGTAATTATAGTAATAGGAGTAGTAGTAGTTGCTGTGGTAGTAGTATTAATAGCAATAGATGTAGTAGTATCAATAGTAGTTTTAATAGCAGTAGCAGCGGTAATAGTAGCAGTAGTAGTAGTCGACGCAGTAACAACGACAGTAGTAGTATCAATAGTAGTAGTAATAGTAGCTGCATCAGTAATAGTAGTTGTCTCAGTGGTAGTAGTAGCAATAGAAGTAACAGTTACTGCTACTACTCCTCCTACTACTACTACTGTTACTTCGGTAGCATGAGAAGTAGCAGTAGCATGAGAAGTAGTAGTAGTTGTTGTAGTACTCGTAGTAGCAGCAGTAACAGTAGTAGTTGCAGCAGCGGCAATAGTAGTAGTCGTAGTAGTAGTAGTAGTAGTAGGTGGAGGAGGAGCTGTTATAGTAGTAACAGAAGTAGTTGGACTTGCACAAGTAATAGTAGTAGTAGTTGTAGCTGTAGCAGTTGTAGCAGCAGTAGTAGCAGCAGCAGCAGCAGTAGTAGCCGTAATTGTAATAGTACTAATTGCTATAGTAGAAGGCGTTTCATTAGTAGCTGTAGTAGCCGTAGTAGCAGTAGCAGTAGGAGCAGCTATAGTAGTAGTAGTAGTGGTAGTAGTAATAGTTCTAGTAGTTGCAGAAGTAGTAGCAGTAGCAAGAGTAGAAGTAGTACTAGTAGTTGTAGTAGTAACCAAAGTAGCAGTTCTAGGAGTGGTATCTCTAGTAGTAGTAATAGCAGTTGTACTAGTAGTAGTAGGACTTGTAGTAGCAGTATTAGAAGTAGTGATAGTAGTTGAAGTAGGAACAGTAGTACTATAACAAGTAGTAGAAGTAGTCGCAGCAGTAGCAGTGGTAGCAGTAGTAGCTGTAGTAGCTATTGTAGCCATAGTAGTAGTAGCCATTGTAGAAGTTACCAGTAGTAGTCGTAACAGCAGTAGCGGTAGTAGTTGCAGTAGTAGTCAAAGTTGGAGAAGTAATAGTAGTAGTTGTAGTAGTTGTAATAGTAGTAGTAGCAGCAATAATAGTAGAAGTAGTAGATATGGTAGTAGTAGTACTAGTAATAGCATTAGTAGTAGTTGTAGTAGTAGCAGCAAAAGTAGTAGTTGTATTAGTAGTAGTAGTAGAAGCTGCAGTAGTAGTAGGAGCAGTAGCAAGAGTATTTGTAGTAGTGGTTGGAGTAGTAGTACTAGTGGTATAAGTGGTACCACTAGTAGAAGGAGTAGTTGTTGTTGTTGTTGTCATCATAGTAGTAGATGTAGTTGTTATGGTAGTCATTGCAGTAGTAGTAGTAGTAGTAGTAGTAGTAGTAGTAGTAGTAGTAGTAGTAGTAGTAGTAACAGTAGCCGCAATAGTAGCAGTATTAGTAGTTGTTGTTGTAGCAATAATAATGTAGTAGTAGTGGTAGTGGTAGTAGCAGTAGTCGTCGAAGTAGTAGTAGTAGTAGTAGTAATAGTAGCAATAGTACTTGTACCAGTAGTAGTATCAATTATTGTAGTAGTTGTAGTAGTCGTAGCTGTATTAGTTGTAGAAGTAGTAGTAGTAGTAGCGGTAGCTGTAATAGCAGTAATAGTAATAGTATTAATAGCAATAGTTTCAGTAGTAGTAGTAGCCATAGTGACAGCAGCAGCAATAGTAGTAGCAGCAGTAGTAGCAGCAGCAGTAGTATTAGTACTAGTAGTAGTAGGAGTAGGAGCTGTAGTAGCTGTAGTAGTAGTTGTGGTAACAATAGTAGTAGTGGTAGCCGTAGTTACTGTAGCAGCAATAGCAGTAGCAATAGAGGTAGTTGTAGTAGAAGTAGTAGTAATAGTATTAGTAGCAGTAGTAGCAATAGTAGCAATAGTAGTGGTAACACCAGTAGTAGTAGTTGTGGCAGTCATAGTAGTAGGGGTAGTTTCAATAGTAGTAGTAAAAGTTGTAGTAGTAGCAATAGTAGTAGTAATAATAAAAGTAGTAGTACTAGTAGCCATTGTAGTAACAATAGTAGTCGTAGCAAAAGTAGTTATAGTTGGAGGAGTACTAGTAGTAGCAGTAGCAGTAGGTACAGTAGTAACAGTTGTTGTAGAAGTAGTAGAAGGAGTGGTAGAAGTAGTAGCTACAGTAGCAGCAATTGTTATAGTTGTAGTTGTACTAGTAGTGGTTGGAGGAGTAGTAGTAGTTTTTGTAGAATTAGCAGCAGTAGTAGTAGCAATAGTAGTGGTAGTAGTTGTAGTAGCATTAGTAGTAATAACAGTTGGAGTGTAGCTGCAATAATAGCTGTAGTAGTAGCAGTAGTAGAAGTAGTAGTAATAGTTGCCGAAGGAGTAGTAGTAGTAGCAGCAGTAGCAGTAGTAGTAGTAGTTGAAGCCATAGCAGAAGTAGTAGCAGTAGTACTACAAGTAGTAGTCATACTAATAGGGGTAGTAGCTGTAGTAGTGGAAGTAGTTAAAGTAGTATTGACAGAAATAGTAGAAGCAGTTAAAATAGTAGTAGCTGATGTGTAGTAATAGCAGTAGTAGTAGTCATTGGATTAGTAGCAGTGGGAGCAACAGTAGCAGTTGTAGCAGTAGCAGTAGTAGTAGCAGCGATAGTAGCTATAGTAGTTGTAGTAGCAGCTGTAGTAGTTGGGGTAGTAATTGTAGTTGTTGTAGCCGAAGCAGATGCATTGGTAGTAGTAGTTGGAGAAGTAGTAACAGTTGTAATAGTTGTAGTTGTAATAGTAGTAGCAGTTGTAGTAATAATAGTAGTAGTAGTAGCATTAGTAGTAGCGTTAGTAGTTGTAGAAGTAATAATAGGAGCAGTAGTGGTAGAAGTAATAGTAGGAGCAATAGTAGTAGTAGTAGAAGTAGCAGCAGGAGTATTAGTAGTGGAAGTAGTAATAGTAGCAGTAGTAGCACTAGTAACAATAGTAGTGGTAGCAGTAGTAGTAGTGGTTGGAGCAGTTCTAGTAGTGGTGGTAGTAGTAGTAGCATAGGAGTAGTAGTAGCTGTCATAACAGTAGTAGTAGTAGTAGAAAGAGTAGTTGTAGGAATAGTTGTGGTGGGATTAGTTGTCATAACAGTAGCGGCTGTAGTAGTTGAAGCAGTAGTAGTAGCAGTAGTAGCTAAAGTAGTAGCAAAAGTAGTAGTTCTAGTAGCATCCGTGGTAGTAGTAGTGGCAGAAGCAATAGTGGTCATAGTAGCAGTAGTAGTGGTAGTAGCAGAAGTTATGGTAGTAGTTGTTGCTGTAGTAGCAGTAGTAGTAGTAGTATGAGAAGTAGTAGTAGGAGGTGTAGCAATAGTATTAGTAGTAGTAGCAGTAGCAGTATCAGTAGCAGAAGTAGCAGCTGTAGTTGTAGTAGTTGTTGTAGTAATAGTTGTTGTTGTTGTTGTAGTAGTAGTAGTAGTAATAGTAGTAGTAGTTGTTGTTGTGGTTGTACTAGTAGTAACAGTAGTAGTAGTAGTAATAGTAGTAGCTGTTGTTGTGGTTGTACTAGTAGTAACAGTAGTAGTAGTAGTAATAGTAGTAGTTGTACTAGTAGTAACAGTAGTAGTAGTAGTAATAGTAATAGTAGTAGTTGTTGTTGTAGTAGTAGTAGTAGTAGTAATAGTAGTTGTTGTTGTTGTTGTGGTTGTACTAGTAGTAATAGTAGTAGTAGTAGTAGTAGTACTTGTAGTAGCAGTTGTAGCAGTCATAGCATTTGTAGTAGTAGTTGTTGTAATAGCAGTAGTAGTAGTAGTTGTTGCAGTCGGCGTAGTAATAGCAATTGTAGTAGTAGTGGTGGTAGTTGTGGTAATAGTAGTACAAGTAGCAGTAGTGGTAGTTGTGGTAATAGTAGTACAAGTTGTAGCAGGAGCAGTGGCTGTCGTAAGAGCAGAAGTGGTACTAGTAGCAGTAGTAGCCGTAGTAGCAGTTGTAGTAGTAGTGGTAATGTAGCGGTAGTAGCAATTGTACTGGTAATAGCAGTACTACTGGTAGTATTACTAGAAGTATTAGTAGTAGAAGTAGTTTAGGTTGCAATAGGTGCATTAGTGGTATAATAAGTTGTAGTAGTTGGAGAAGTAGTAGAATTAGAAGTATTAGTAGTTCTAATATTGCCAGATGTAATAGTAGTAGCGGTAGTAGCAGTAGCAGTAGTTGTAGTCGTACCAATAGTAGCAGTAGCAGCTGTTGTAGAAGTACCACTACTACTATTACATCTACAACAGCCATAGTAATAGTAATAGTAGTACAAACACTGCTACTACTACTATTATTATTATTACTATTACTACTAATCAACAACAACTGCTACTAGTATGCTACTATTACTGCTACTACTACTATGGCTACTACTACTAATACTATTAGTAGTCGTAGTCGTAATAATAGTAGTACTAGTAATAGTAGTAGTAGTTGGTGTTGTCTAGTAGTTGTAGTAGCAGGAGTAGTAGTAGTAGTAGCATTAGTAGTAGCAGCAGTAGCAATAATAGTAGTACTAGGAGTAATAGTAGTAGTGGTTATAGTAGTAGTCCTAGTAATAGTTGTTATAGGAGTACCAGTACTAGTAGTAACGTTAGCAGCTGTAGTATTAGGAGAAGCAATAGTAGTAGTAGTTATAGCAGCAGTAAGAACCACAGTAGTAGTAGTACTAAGAGCAGTAGCGATCGTAGTAGCTCTGGTAATAGAAGTAGTAGTTGTAGTATGTGAAGTAGTAGTAGTAGTAGTAGCAGTCGTAGGAGTAGTAGTTGTTGTTGTAGCAGTAGTATTAGGACTAGTACTAGTTGTGGTAGTATTAGTAGTAGTCATAGTAGTAGTAGCAGCATTAGTAGTAGTAGTAGTTGTAGTAGTAGTATTAGTAATTGTAGAAGTAGTAGTGGTAGTAGCAGTACTAGTAGTAGTGGTAGTGGCAGTTGTAGTAGTGCAGGAGTAGTACTACAAGGAGTAGTAGTAGTAGATGTACTAGTAGTAGTAGTTATAGCAGTAGTCGCAGTAGTAGTAGTAGTTGTAGTAGGTGTAGGGGTAGGACTTATAGTAATAGTAGTAGTAGTAGTAGTCGCAGTAGTAATATTGCAGTAGAAGTAGGCACAGTAGTAGTAGCAGTTGTAGTAGTACTATGAAAAGTAGCAGGAGTAGCAATAGCAGAAGTAGTAGTTGTTGTAGTAGCAGCAGTAATAGTACTACAAGCAGTATTAATAGCAATAGCAGTAGCAGTAAGTGTGTTGTAGTAGTACTAATAGTAGCAGCAGCAGTAGTAGTAGCAGTAGTAGTAGTAGTAGAAAAAATAATAGTAGTAGTAGTGGTGGTAATAGTAGTAGCGGCAGCAGCAGTAGCAGCAAAAATAGTAGTAGCGACAGTCATAGTTGCCGTAGTAGTACTAGAAGTACTAGTAGCTATAGTGAAAGTAGTAGTGGTAGTAGTAGTGGTAGCAGTAGTAGTCATAGATGTATAAGTAATAGCAACAGTAGTAGTAGTTGTACCGATAGTAGTAGTAGAAGCAGTAGTATTAGTGGTAGTATTAGTAGTAGTGTTATTTGTAGTAGTATTAGTAGTAGTAGTAATAGTAGTGGTAGTAGTTGTAGTAGTAGTAATAGGAGTAGGTGTAGGAGTAGGAGTAGCAGTAGGAGGAGGAGTAGTTGTTGTGGTAGCACAAAGAGTAATAGTAGTAGTAGTAGTAGTAGTGGTAGTAGTAGTAGCAATTGTAGCCATAGTAGGAGTAGCTGTAGTAGTAGTTGTAGTACTTGTAGCAGGAGTAGCAGTAGTAGGCGTAGTAGTAGTAGTAGCAGTAGTAGTAGTAGCAGCAGCAACAGTAGTAGTAGTAGCATGAGTAATAGTAGGAGCAATAGTTGTGGTTGTAGTAGTAGTTGTTGTTGTTGTATTAGTAGTAGCAGTAGTAGTGGTAATGTTAGTAGTAATAGTTATAGTACTAGTACTGGTAGTAGTCGATGTTGTTGTAGTAGTAGTTGTAGTAGTAGGAGGAGTAGTAGTAGTAGCAATTGAAGTATTAGCTATAGTAACATTAATGCTAGAAGTACTAGTAGTAGTTGTAGCAGTAGTAGTACTAGTTGTAGTAGTAAGATACTACTTGTAGTAGTACAAGTTGTAGTTGTAGTTGTTGTAGTTGTTATTGTGATAGGAATATTTGTAGCGGTAGTAGTAGTAGCAATAGTAGTATTAGTAGTAGTAGTTATTGTAGTAGTAGTAGTAGTAGTAGTAGCAACAGCAGTAGTAGTTGTGGTAGTAGGTGGAGGTGTAATAGTGGTAGTAGTAGTCGTGGTAGTGGAAGTAGTAGTAGTAGTAGGAGGAGGAGCAATAATAACAACAAAAATAATAGTAGTAGTGGTAGTAGTAGTAGTAATAGTAGTAGTAGTAGTTATTGTTATGGTAGTAGTAAGAGTACTAGTAGTTGTAGTGGTGGTAATAGTCGTAGAAGTAGTGGTAGTAGTATTAGTGGTAGTTCAAGTAATAGTAGTAGTAGATGTTGTTGATGTAGTAGAAGTAGTTCGAGTAGGTGAAGTTTTAGTAGTAGTAGTAGGAGTAGTAGTACTAGAAGCCGGACTGGTTGTAGTTGTAGCATGAGTAGTAGTCGTTGTAGTAGGAGATATTTTAGTAGTTGTAGTAGTAGCAGCAGCAGTAGTAGGAATGCTATTTGTAGTAGTAGTAGTAGAAGTAGTTGTATTAGTGGCGTTAGTAGTAGTTGTAGAATATGTAGTGGTGGTAGTAGTCGGTGGAGTAGTGGTAGTAGTAATTATTGCTGTAGCAGCAGATGTAATAGTAGTACCACTGGTAGTAGTAGTAGTAGTACTATTAGTAGTGCTAGTAGTTCAAGTAGTAGTGGAAGTAGTAGCTGTAGTAGCAGTAGTTGTTCTAGGTGTAGTAGTAGTGGTAGCAGTAGTAGTAGTAGTTGTGGTCATTGTAGTAATTATAGCAGGTGGTGCAGTAGTAGTAGTGTTAGTACTAGTCGTTGCAGTTGTAGTAGTAGTAATAGTAGTAGTAGTAGTAGTAGTAGTTGTTGTTGTTGTTGTTGTTGTTGTTATTTTAGTAGTTGTAGTAGTAGTAGTAATAATAATAATATTAGCTGTAGTAGTTTTAGTAATAGGAGTAGTAGTTGTAGAAGTAGTAGTAATAGTAGTAGTAGCAATAGTACTAGTAATAGTAATGGCAGTAGTACTAGTTAGAAGTTGTAGTGGTAGTAGTAGTAGTAGCAGTAGTAGTTGTAATAGTAGTAGTAGTAGTAGTTATAGTTATATTAGTATTAGTAGTAGTGGTAGTCGTAGATGTAGAGGTAAAAGTAGGAGTTGGAGTAGGAGCTGTAGTAGTAGTAGTAGTACTAGCAGTAGTACGAGTAGGAGTAGGAGTAGGAGTAGGAATAGTGGTAGCAATAGCATTAGTAGGAGTAGTAGTAGCAGTGGCAGGAGCAAGAGTAGGAGTAGTAGAAGTAGTTATTGTTGTTCTAGCTGAAGTACTATTAGTAGTTGTAGTATTATTAGTTATAGTATTACTAGTAGTACCAGTCAGAATAGGAGTTGGAGTAACAGCAATCGGAATAGTGGTAGTAGTAGTAGTAGTAGGAGTAGTAGTAGGACTAGGATTTGGAGTAGGAGTAGTAGAAGTTGTACAAGCAATAGTAGTAGTAGTAGTTGCAGCTGCAATATTAGCAGTGGTAGTTTTTTGAGTAGTAGTAGTTCTTGTTGTAGTAGTAGTAGAAATCGGAGGAGTAGTGGTAAGAGTAGTAGTAATAGTAGTAGATGTACTGGTAGTAGTAGTGGTTGTGGTAGCTGTGGTAGGAGGAGTAGTAGAAGTAGTAGTAGTAGTAATGGTAGTAGTTGTTGTAGTAATAGTAGAAGTAGTAGTAGTGGTAGTGGTATTTGTCATAGTAGTAGTTGCAGTTATAGTAGAAGTAGTAGTAGTAGTAATAGTAGTGGTAGTAGTAGTAGTGGTAGTAAAGTAGTAGTAGTAGTGGTAGTCGGAGTACTAGTAGGAGTTCGAGTTGCAATAGGAATAGTAGTAGGAGTTGTAGTACTAGTAGTAGCACTAGCAGAAGTAGTAATAGCAGCATTAGGAGCGGGAGTTGTAGTTGTAGTAGGAGGAGGAGTAGTTGTAGTTGTAGTAGTAATAGGAGTAGGAGTACAAGGGGTAATAAGAGTAGTAGTAGAAGTAAAGGTAGTTATAGCAGCAGCTGTAACTATAGTGGTAGTAGTAGTGGTGGTGGTGGTGGTAATAGTAGTAGTAGTAGTAGTAGTAGTAGTAGTAGTAGTAGTAGTAGTAGTAGTAGTAGTAGTAGTAGTAGTAATAGTAGTAGTAGTAGTAGTAGTAGTAGTAATAGTGGTAGTGGTAGTGGTAGTGGTAGTAGTCGTAGTAGTAGTAGCAGCAGTAGCAGTAGCAGTAGCAGTAGCAGTAGCAGTAGCAGTAGCAGTAGCAGTAGTAGTAGTAGTAGTAGTAGTAGTAGTAGTAGTAGTAGTAGTAGTAGTAGTAGTAGCAGTTGCAGTAGTAGTAGTAGTCGTAGTTGTAGGGGTAGTAGTACTAGTAGTAGTAGGAGTAGTAGGATTAGTAGGACGAATAGCAGTAGTAGTACTTGTTGGAGTAGTAGGAGTAGTAGTAGAAGTAGTAGGAGCGTTAGGAGTAGAAGTATTTGGAGTAGTAGTACAGTAATAGTTGTAGTAGTCGTTGTTGTCGTAGGAGTATTAGGATTAGTAGTAGTTTCAATATTAGTAGTAGTAGTTGTTGTTGTTATTGTAGTAGTAGTAGTAGTAGTAGTAGTATTACGAGAGGCAACAGCAACAACCATAGTAGTAGTTGTAGCGGTAGTAGTTTTTATAGCAGTAATAGCAAGATTAGCAGTAATACTACTAGTAGTAGTAGTAGTTATAGCAGTAGTAGCAGTAGTTGTTGTTGTTGTAGTAGGAGTAGGTGTAGGACTAGTAGTAGTAGTAGTAGTAGTAGTAGACGTAGCAGCAGCAGTAGTGGTTGTAGCAATACTAGTACTAGTAGTAGTTGTAGTTGAAGCATTAGCAGTAGTAATAGTAGTAGTAGTTGTAGTTAGAGTAGGTGTGGGAGTTGGAGTAGTAGTACAAGAAGTAGTCGTTGTAGTAGTAGGAATAGGAGATGTAGTCTTAGTAGTAGTTCTACTAATAATAGTAGTGGTAGTAGTAGATATACTAGTAGTTATAGTTGTAGTAGATGTAGTAGTCGTAGTAGTAGTTGTACGAGTTGAACTAGTAGTACGACTTATAGTCAGAATAGGAGTTCGAGCAGGAGCAGTTGTTGTAATAGTTGTTGTTGTAGTAGTAGCAGCAATGGTTGTTGTAGCAGTAGTAGTAATAGTGGTAGTTGTAGTAGTAGTAGTTGTATTAGTAGGAGTAGCAGAAATATTACTATTAGTAGGAGTATTAATAGGAGTAGGAGTAGTAGTAGTAGTAATAGTAGTAGTATTAGTAGAAGTAGTAGTCGTAGTTATTGTAGTAGTACTAGTTTTAGTAGCAGTAGTAGTTGTTGTTGTGGTAGTAGTGGTAGTAGTGGCAATAGTAGTAGGGATAGTAGTAGTAATAGCAGCAATAGTAATAGTTTTAGTAGTAGTAATAGTAGTAGTGGTGGTGGTGGTGGTGGTGGTGGTAGTAGTAGTAGTAGTAATAATAGGAGTTCTATTAATAGTTATTGTAGTAGCTGGAGTAGTAGTTACAGTATTAGTAGTAATAGTTGTAATAGTAGAAGTAGTAGTAGCAGCAGAAGAAGAAGAAGTAGGAGGAGAAGTAATAGTAGTAGTAGTCAGAGTAGCAGTAGTAGTTGTTATAGCAGTTGGGGGAGAAGTAGTAGCAATAGTAGTACTAGTAGTTTTAGTAGTAGTAGTAATTCTAGTAGTAGTAGTATTAGAGGTTGTTATAATAGTAGCAATAGTTATAGTGGTCGTAACAATAGCCATAGTAGTAGTAGTAGTAGTACTAGTAGTAGCAGTAGTAGTAGAAGCAGGAGAAGTAGTAGTAGCGGGGGTAGTAGTAGTTGAAGTTGTAGTAGCTGTTGTAGTAGTCGTAATAATAGTAGTAGTAGTAGTAGCAGTCGTGGAACAATTAGAAGTCATAGTAGTAGTAGTAGAAAGAGTAGTAGTAGTAGAAGCAGTAGTAGTAGGCGAAGTAGTAGTAATAAAAGTATTTGCAGTATTACTAGTAGCTATATTGGTAATATTAGTTATAGTAGTAGTAGTGGAAGAAGTAGTAGCAGTAGTAGTACTAGTAACAATGGTAAAAGTAGTAGTAGAAGTAGTAGTAGCATTACTAATAGTAGTAGTAGTTGCAGTAGTAGTAGTAGTAGTACTAGTAGTACTAGTATTTATAGTAGTAGTGTTAGTTATAGTAGAACAAGTAGCTGTACTAGCAGTAGTAGTAATAGTTATAGTGGTAGTAATGTTATTAGCATCAGTAGTAGTAGTTGTAGCAGCAGCAGTAGCAGTAGTAGGAGCAAAAGTAGTATCAGTAGTAGTAGTAATAGCTATAGTTGTAGCAGCAACAATAGTAGTAGTAGTAGAAGTCGCAGTTGTAGTATTAGTATTAGCAACTGTAGCAACAGCAGTAGTCGTAGTTGTAGTAAGAGTTGTAGTAGTAATAGTAGTAGCTGTAGCAACAGCAGTAGAAGCAGTAGTAGTAGTACTAGCAATAATAGTAGTAGGATAAGTAGTAGGAGCAGCTGTAGAAACAGTAGTTGTAGTACTAGTACTAGTAGTAGTAATAGCAGCGTAATCAATAGTGGCAGTAGTAGTAGTAGTAATTATTGTATTAGTAGTAGTAGTAGTAGTAGCAATCGTAGTAGTGTTAGCAGTAGCCATGGAAGTAGCAATAGTAGTAGCAGTAGTTGTTGTTGTTGTGGCAGTAGCAGCAGTAGATTTAACATTAGTAGTAGCAGCAATACTAGTAGCAATAGCAGTAGCAGTAGTATAACTAGTAGTAATAGTATTAGTCGCAGTAGTAGTAGTTGGATTAGTAGTAGTAGCTACAGTAGCAGTTGTTGCTGTAGTGGTAGCAATAGTAATAGTAGTAGTTGCAGTAGTAGCAGTAGTAGTAGTAACTATAGCGACAATATGAGTAAAAGTAGTAGTAGTTGTTGTAGCCGTAGTCGTTGTAGTAGTAAGAGTAGTAGTTGTTGTAGTAGTAGTAGCTGTAGAAGTAGCTGTAGCAACAGCAGCAGTAGTAGTACTAGCAATAGTAGTAGTAGGATCAGTAGTAGGAGCAGTAGTAGCAATAGTAGTTGTAGTAGTACTAGTAGTAGTAATAGCAGCGTAATCAATAGTGGCAGTAGTAGTAGTAGTAATTATTGTAGTAGTAGTAGTAATTATTGTATTAGTAGTAGTAGTAGTAGTAGCAGTCGTAGTAGTGTTAGCAGTAGCCATGGAAGTAGCAGTAGTAGTGGCAGTAGTTGTTGTTGTTGTGGTAGTAGCAGCAGTAGATTTAAAAGTAGTAGTAGCAAAAATACTAGTAGCAATAGCAGTAGCAGTAGTATTAGTGGTAGTAATAGTATTAGTAGTAGTAGTAGTAGTTGGATTAGTAGTAGTAGTAGCTACAGTAGCAGTAGTTGCGATAGTGGTAGCAATAGTAATAGTAGTAGTTGCAGTAGTAGCAGTAGTAGTAGTAACTATAGTGACAATATGAATAGAAGTAGTAGTAGTTGTTGTTGTTGTTGTCGTAGTAGCTGTAGTAGTTGCAGCAGTAGTAGTAGTGTTAGTAGTAGCAGATGTGACAGAAGCAGTAGTTGCAGTAGCTATAGGTGTGAAAGTAGTAGTAGTAGTTGTTATTGTAGTACCAGTAGTCGTACTAGTAATAGTAGTTGTAGTAGTAGTAGAAGTTGTAGTAGTAGTAATAATTGTCGTATTAACCAAAACTATTCTGGTAGTGGTAGCTGTTGTTGTGGTTCTGGTAGGAGTAATAGTAGTAGCTGTCGAAGTGGTAGTTGTAGTAGTAGATGTTGTACTAGTAGTCATAGTAGTAGTTGTCATAGGAGTAGTAAACGGAGTAGGAGTGGGAGTAGAAGTAGTTGCAGTATTAGTAGTTGTAGTAGTAGCTATAGTAATTGTCAGAGTAGAACTAGTAGGTGTAGGAGTTGCAGGAGTAGCAGAGTAGCATCAATGGTAGTAGTACTAACAGTAGAAGTAGCACTAGTAGTAGCAGAAGTAGTAGCAGCAGTAGTAGTAGGAGGGGGAGGGGGAGGAGTAGTAGTAGTAGTTGAAGTAGCACTAGTAGTAGTAGTAGAAGTAGTAGTAGTATCTCTAGTAGTAGTCGTAGAAGTAGTAATATTAATAGTAATAGTAGTAGGAGGAGGAGGAGTAATAGTAGTAGTGGTAGAAGTGGTAGTAGTAGTAGAGGAAGCAGTAGAATCTATAGGAGCAGTATAAGTAGTAGTAGTAGTAAGAGGAGGAGTAGTAGCAGAAGTAGTAGGAGTAGGAGTTTGTGTCGGAGTAGTAGTAGTAGTAGTAGCTATAGAAATAGTAGTAGAGTAGCAGTAGCTGTTAGAATCGTCGCAGTAATAGTAGCAGTAGTTGGGGGAGTCGTAGTAGTAGTAGTAGCTATAGTAGTTCTAGTAGTAGTTGCAATCATAGTAGCAGTAGTCATCGTAGTAGTAGTGGCAGTAGTAGTAGGAGTAGTAGTAGTAGCAATAAGAGTAGTAGCAATACTACTAGTAGTAGAAGTAGTAGTAGTAGTAGTAGTAGTAGTAGTGGTAGTAGTACTAGAAGTAGTAGTGGTAGCTGTAATAGGTGTAGTATTAGTTGTAGTAGTAGTATTAGCTGTAGTAATAGTAGTAGTTATAGGAGTAGAAGTAGTAGTATTAGTAGTAGTTGTAGTAGTAGTAGAAGTAGCAGTGGTAGTATTAGTAGAAGTAGTAGTGGTAGCAGTTTTAGTAGTAGTAGTAGTAATCGTAACATTAGTAGTGGTAGTTGTTATGGTAGTAGTAATAGTAGTAGTATTTGTTGCAAGTGTGGTAGTCGGAGTAGTAGTACTAGAACAATACTTATAGTAGTACTAATAGTAATAGCCAAAGCAGGAGTACTAGTAGGAGCCATAGTAGTTGTAGTAGTAGTAGTAGCAGTGGTAGCAATAGTAGTAGCAGTTGTAATAGTAGTTGTAGTAGTAGTAAAAGTAGCAGTAGAACTAGTAGTTGTAATATTAGTAGCAGTAGTAGAATTAGTAGTAGTAGTAGTCGTAGTAGTAATAGTTGCATTAGTAGTAGTGGTAGAAGAAGCAGAAGTCGTAGTAGTAGTTGTTGTAGTAGTAGTAGTAGTAGAAATAGTAGCAGTTGCAGCAATAGCAACAAGAACTATAGTAGTAGTTGTTGTTGTTGGAGAAGAAGTAGTACTTGTAGTGGTACTTGTAGTAGAAGTGTAGTAGTAGTAGTGGTCGTAATATTAGTAGTAGTAGAAGTAGTAGCAGTAGTAGTTGTAGTGCTAGTAGTTGTTGTTGTTGTAGCAGTCGAAGCAGAAGCAGTAGTATCAACAGGAGTGGTAGTAGTAGTAGTAATAGTAGTTGTAGTGGTGGTGGTAGTAGTAGTAGTAGTAGTAGCAATTGTAGTAGTTGTTGTAGTAGAATTAGTAGTGGTAAAAGGTCAAATAATAGGAGTAGGAGTAGTAGTAGAAGTAGTAATAGTAGTAGTAGCAAGAGTAGTAGTTGTAGAAGTAGTAGTAGCCATGGTTGTCGTTGCAGCTGGCATTGTGGTAGTGCTAGTAGTAGTATTTCTAGTAATAGTGTAGTTGCAGAAGCAGTAGTTGTAGTAGTTGGGGTAATAGTACTAGTAGTTTTAGTAGTAGTTTTAGTACCAGTAGTAGTGAAAGTTGTAGCAGCAGTAGTAGTAGTTCTAGCAGTAGCAGTGGTTGTCGTAGCCACAACAATAGTAGTAGTAGTCGTAGTCGTAGTACGAGCAGGAGTAGCAGTAGTAGAAGTAGCAATAGTAGCAGCAGTAGTAGTAGAAATATTAGTAGCTAGAGTATGAGTAGTAGTAGTAGAAGTATTTGCATTAGTAGTAGTCGCTGTAGCAGCAAAAGTAGTTGCAGTAATAGTGGTAGTAATAGTAGTAGTTGTTGTTGTTGTAGTAGTAGTTATTGCAGTAGTAGTATTAGCAGAAGTTGTAATAGGAATAGTAGTTGTAGTAGCTGGAGTAGTAGCAGTACAAATAGTAGTAGCAGAAGTAGTAGTTGTTGTAGTAGTAGGAGTAGTAGTAGCATAAATAATAGTAGCAGAAGTAGTAGTAGTCGCAGTAGTAGTAGTATTAGTTGTAGGAATAGGAGTAGTAGTAGTAGAAGTAGTTGCAACAGTAGTATTAGCTACAGCGGCAAGAGTCGTAGTTGGAGTTGGAGTAGTAGGAGTAGGAGTTGGAGTAGTAGTAATGGTAGTAGTAGTAGTGGCAGTAGTAGTACTACTACTAGTAGTAGGATTAGTAGTAGGACTAGTTGTTGTTGTTGTTGTCATAGCTATTGTAGTGGTAGTAGTTGTAGTAGTAGTAGAAGTATTAACCGTAGTAGTAGTAGTAGTAGTAGGAGTAGCCGTAGTAGTTGTATCAGTAGTAGTAGTAGCAGTAGGAGTTGTAGTAGTAGTAGCTATAGGAAAAGTAGTAGTAGTAGTAGGAGTAGCAGTAGTTGGTGTAAGGGTTACAGTACCAAGAGTTGCAGCAGTAGCAGTAGTAGTAGAAGAAGTAGTAATAGTAGTAGTAGTGGAAGTACCATTAATAGTAGTTGTATAAGTAGTGCTAATAGTAGTAGTAGTAGTAGTAGTAGCAGTAAAAGGAGGAGAAGGGGTAGTAGCAGAAGCAGCCACAATAGTAGTAGTATTACAAGTAGTAGGGGTAGCACTACTAGTAGGAGTAGTAGCTACAGTAGTAGCAGGGATAGTAGTAGCAGTAGGAGTTGGAGTTGGTGTAGCACTACTAGTAGTAGTATAGTAGTAGTAGTATTAGTAGCTGTAGTAGTGGTAGAAGTAATAGTGGCACTTCTAGGACCAGTAGCAAATAGTCGTAATAGCCATAGTAGTGGTAGTAGCAGTAGTAGTTGTAGTAGTAATCGTAGTTGTAATAGTAGTAGAAGTAGTAGTAGTAGTAGTAGTAGTTGGAGTAGTATTAGAAGTAGGAGTACTGCTAGCTATAGTAGGATTTGTAGTAGTAGTAGTAGAAGAAGTAGTAGTACTAGTAGAAGTAGTAGTAGTAGTAGTAGTAGTAGTAGAAGTAGTAGTGGTAGCAGTAGTAGAAGTAGTTGCGGTAGCTATAGTACTTGTTGTTGCTGTTGTTGTAGTAGTAGTAGAAATAGTAGTACTATCAGAAGTAGTAGAATTAGTAGTAGGAGGTGTAGAATTTGCAATTGAAGTAGTAGTAGTAGTAGAAGTAGTAGTAGTAGCAGCAGCAGCGCCAGTAGTAGTAGCGGTAGTAGAAGTAGTAGCAGTAGTAGTAGTCGTAGGAGTAGTAGTAGTAGCAGTAGGAGTAGTTGCAGTGATAGCAAAAGTATAGTAGTAGTAGTAGAAGTAGAAGTAGTAGTAGTGGTAGGAGTAGTAGTAGTAATATTGGCAGCTATCGTTGTTGTTGTAGTAGTAGTAGTAGAATTAGTAGTAATAGTTCTAGAAGTAGTAGTAGTATCAGAAGTAGTAGCATTAGTAGTAGTAGGAGTAGTTGAATTAGCAACTGAAGTAGTAGTAGTACTAGTCATTTTAGCAGTAGCAGTACTAGCAATAGTAGTAGTGGTAGCATCTGTTGTAGTAGTAATAGTAGTAGAAGCAGTAGTAATAGTATTAGTAGTTGTAGTAGTAGTAGCAGTAGTAGTAGTAGTACGAGTAGTAGCGGTTGCAGTTTTAGTAGCAGTAGTAGCAGCAGCAGTAGTAGTAGTAGTAGTAATAGTAGTAGTAGGTGTAGTAATAGTAGTACTAGTAGCAGTAGTAGTAAAACTAGTAGTTGCAGTAGTAGCAAAAGTAATTGTAGTAGTAGTAGTAGTAGTAATAGTAGTTGAAGTACTTGTAGTAGTAGTAGTCATGATATAACCCATTGTAGGAGAAGTAATTGTTGTAGTAGTAGTAGTAGTAGTAATAGTAGTACAAGTACTTGTAGTGATAGTAGTCATAATATAAGTAGTTGTAGAAGTAATAGTTGTTGTATTTGTAGTAATAGGTGTAGTAGTAGTGGTAGTTATTGTAGCAACAGTAGTAGTTGTAGTAGTTGTAGTAGTAGTAGTAGTAGTTATAGTAACAGCTGTAGAAGTAGTAAAAGTAGTAGTGGTAGTTGTAGAAGTAGTGGGAGGAGAAACCGTAGTAGTAGTTGTTGTATTAGTAGTATTAGTAGTAGAAGTAGTAGTAGGAGTAACAGCCGCAGCATCAGCGGCAGTAGTAGTTATTGTTGTAGTAGTAATAGTACCAATACTAGTAGTAGTAGCAATAATAGTAGTAGCAGCAGCAGCAGCAAAGTTGTACTAGTAGTACTAGTAGCAGTAGTAGAAGTAGTTGTAGTAGTGGCAGTGCAAGTAGTAGTAGTAGTATTAGTAGTATCAGTTGTTGTTTTAATCGGAGTTGGTGTTGGAGTAGTGGTAGCAATAGGAGTAGTGGTTGCAGTAGTAGCAGTAGTAGTATGAGTAGTATCAGTAGTAGTAGTAGTAGTAGTTGTTGTTGTTGTTGTAGTAGTGGAGTAGTTGAAGTAGCAATAGAAATAGTAGCTATAGTAGCAATAGTACTAGGAGTAGCTACTGTAGCGGCAGCTAGAGTAGTAGTTGTTGTTGTAGTAGTAGTAGTAGCAGGAGTGGCTATAGTAGCAACGGCAAAAGCAGTAGCAATAGTAGTAGTAGTAGTGGCACTAGTAGCAGAAGTTGTAGTAGTAGTAGTAGTAATAGGAGCCGGTCTTAGGGTAGGGGTAGTAGTAGGAGCCGTACTAGTAGTAAGTGTAGTAGTAGGAATAGCATTTGTAGTATGAGGCAGAGTAGGAGGAAGAGCAATAGAAGTAGTAGCAGTAGTAGTACAAATAGTAATAGAAGTTGTAGCAGTAGAGGGAGTGGCAGCAGTGGTAGAGTAGTAGTAGTGGTAGTAGCAGTAGCGATCGCCATAATAGTAGTGGGTGCAGTAGTAGTAGTAGTAATAGTAGTAGTAAGGGCATTAGTAGTAGTACGTGGCAGAGTAGTATAATTAGCAATCAAAGAAGCAGCAGTAGTAGCAGTAATAGTAGTGGAAGTAATAGTAGTGGTTGCGGCAGAAGTGGTAGTAGCAGTGGTAGTGGTAGTCACAATAATAATCGTAATAGTAGGAGTAGTGGCTATAGTAGTGGTAGTAGTATTAGTAATAGTAGTGAAAGCAATTGTAGCAATAGTAGTAGTCGTAGAAGCAGTAGCAGCAGCAGTAGTACTAGTAGTAGTAATTATAATAGTAGAAGAAACAACAGAAGTAGTTATTTTAGTAGTAGTTGTAGTAGTAGTACTAGTACTAGGAGTGGTAGCAGTAGAAGAAGTAGTCGTAGTTGTAGTACTAGTAGTAGTAGTAGTTGAAGTACCATTAGTATTAGTTGTTGTAGTAGCAGTAATAGTTGCAAGAGTTGCTGTAGCAGCAACAGTAGTAGTTATTGTAGTAGTAATAGTAGTAGAAGCAATAGCAGTACTAGTAGTCGTAGCAGTAGTAGTAACAATAGTGGGAGTAGTAGTAGCAGTAGCAGCAGTAGTAGTAGAAGTAGCTTTCATGGTCATAGCAGCAGCAGCAGCAGCAGCAGCAGTAGTAGTAATAATAGTGATAGCAGTAGTAGCAGTAATAGTTGCACTAGTAGTAGTGGCAGGCATTGAAATAGTGGTGGTAGTTTTAGTAGTAGTCGTTGTAGTTGTAGTAGTAGTTGTATAAGTAGTGTAGTAGCTGTAGAGGTAGTAGTTGGAGTAGAAGTAGTAGTTGTTGTTGTTGTTGTAGTAGTGGTAGTAGTAGTAGCAGTAGTATTAATTTGTTGTAGCAGTAGCAGAAGCAACAACAACAATATTAGTTGTAGTAGCAGTAGCAATAGTTGTGGTACTAGTAGGATTAGTCATAGTAGTAGTAGTAGTAATAGTTGTAGTAGTCATTGGAGTGGTGGTAGTAGTATTCGTTGTGGTAGCAGTGGATGTAGTAGTTGTAGTAGTAGTTGTATCAGTAGTAATAGTAGGAGTAGTAGTAGGAGTTGGTGTAGGAGTAGTAGTATTAGTAGAAGTAGTAGTAGTAGTACTAGTAGTAGTAATAGCAACACGAGAAAGAGTCAAAATAGGTGTTGGAGCAAGAGAAGGAGTTCTATTGGTAGTAGTAACATTAGCGGTAGTAATAGTGTTAGTAGTAGTGGTGGTAGCATCCGCTGCAGTAGAAGAAGTAGTATTAGTTGCAACAAATGTAGCAGTAGTAGTAGAAGTGGTAGTATTAGTTGTAGTTGTGATAATAGTAGTAGGAGTTGCGAGTAGTTGTAGCTGTAGTAGTTTTATGAGTAGTAGTTGTAGTAGCTAGGGTAGGAGTACGAGCAACAGCAGCAGCAGTAGTTGTAGTAGTAGTAGTAGTGGTAGTAGTAGCAGCAAAAGCTACAGCAGCGGTAGCTATAGTAGTTATGGTGGTAGAAGTAGTAGAACATGTAGTAGTGGTAGTTATAGCAGCAATAACAACAGAAGTAGCAGTATTAGGAATAGTAGTATTTGTAGTAGTAATAGTAGTTGTACTAGTAATTGAGGTAGTAGTAGTAATAGTAGCAGCACCAACAGCAACAGTAGTAGTAGTAGTAATAATAGGAGGAGGAGGAGTAGTAGTAGTAAAAATAGGAGTAGTAGTACTAGTAGCAGTCATAGGAATAGTAGTAGGAGTAGGTGTAGGTGTATGAGTAGTAGGAGTAGTAGTAGGAATAGGTGTAGGTGTATTAGTAGTGGTAGTAGTAGCAGTAGTAGGAGGACTTGTAGTAGCTATTTTCATTATAGTACTAGTCATAGCAGTTGTAGTAATAGCAATAGGAGTGGTTGGAGGAGTATTTGTAATAGTAGTAGGAGTACTAGTAACAGTAGTAGGGGTAGTTGCAGTCGGAGTAGGAGTAGGAGTGGTTGTAGTAGAAGGAGTAGTAGTAGTAGTCATAGTAGTACTAGTTGTAGCAGTAGAAGCAGAAGAAGTAGTAGTAGCAGTAGGAGTAGTAGTAGGTGTAGCAATAGTAGTAGTAGGACTAGTGGAGGTAGCAGTAGTAGTAGCAATAGTTGCAGTAGTAGTAATCATAGTAGCGGTGGTGGTGGTGGTGGTAGTAGTAGTAGTAGTGGTGGTAGTAGTTGTAGTGGTAGTAGCAGTAGCGATCGCCATAATAGTAGTGGGTGCAGTAGTAGTAGTAGTAATAGTAGTAGTAAGGGCATTAGTAGTAGTACGTGGCAGAGTAGTAGAATTAGCAATCGAAGAAGTAGGAGTAGTAGCAGTAATAGCAGTGGAAGTAGTAGTAGTGGTTGCGGCAGAAGTGGTAGTAGCAGTGGTAGTGGTAGTCGCAATAATAATCGTAATAGTAGGAGTTGTGGCTATAGTAGTAGTAGTAATAGTAATAGTAGTAAAAGCAATTGTAGCAATAGTAGTAGTAGTAGTAGCAGTAGTAGTTGTAGTAGCAGAAGCAGCAGCAGTAGTACTAGTAGTAGTAATAATAATAGTAGAAGTAACAGCAGAAGTAGTTATTTTAGTAGCAGTTGTAGTAGTAGTACTAGTACTAGGAGTGGTAGCAGTAGAAGAAGTAGTCGTAGTTGTAGTACTAGTAGTAGTAGTAGTTGAAGTACCATTAGTATTAGTTGTTGTAGTAGCAGTAATAGTTGAAAGAGTTGCAGTAGCAACAGCAGTAGTAATTATTGTAGTAGTAAGAGTAGTAGAAGCAATAGCAGTACTAGTAGTCGTAGCAGTAGTAGTAACAATAGTGGGAGTAGTAGTAGCAGTAGCAGCAGTAGTAGTAGAAGTAGCTTTCATGGTCATAGCAGCAGCAGCAGCAACAACAACAGTAGTAGTAATAATAGTGATAGCAGTAGTAGTAGTAATAGTTGCACTAGTCGTAGTGGCAGGCATTGAAATAGTGGTGGTAGTTTTAGTAGTAGTCGTTGTAGTTGTAGTAGTAGTTGTATAAGTAGTGTAGTAGTTGTAGAGGTAGTAGTTGGAGTAGAAGTAGAAGTAGTAGTAGTAGTTCTTGTTGTAGTAGTGGTAGTAGTAGTAGCAGTAGTATTAATTGTTGTTATAGCAGTAGTAGAAGCAACAACAACAATATTAGTTGTAGTAGCAGTAGCAATAGTTGCGGTAGTAGTAGTATTTGTCATAGTAGTAGTAGTAGTAATAGTTGTAGTAGTTGTAGTAGTCATTGGAGTGGTGGTAGTAGTATTCGTTGTGGTAGCAGTGGATGTAGTAGTTGTAGTAGTAGTAGTATCAGTATTAATAGTAGTAGTAGTAGTAGGAGTTGGTGTAGGAGTGGTAGTATTAGTAGAAGTAGTAGTAGTAGTACTAGTAGTAGTAATCGCAACACGAGAAAGAGTCAAAATAGGTGTTGGAGCTTGAGCAGGAGTTCTAGTGGTAGTAGTAACATTAGCGGTAGTAATAGTGTTAGTAGTAGTGGTGGTAGCATCCGCTGCAGTAGCAGAAGTAGTATTAGTTGCAACAAATGTAGCAGTAGTAGTAGAAGTGGTAGTATTAGTTGTAGTTGTAGTAATAGTAGTAGGAGTTGGGCAATGTTGTAGCTGTAGTAGTTTTATGAGTAGTAGTTGTAGTAGCTAGGGTAGGAGTACGAGCAACAACAGTAGTAGTAGTTGTAGTAGTAGTATTAGTGGTAGTAGTAGCAGCAAAAGCTACAATAGCGGTAGCTATAGTAGTTATGGTCGTAGAAGTAGTAGAACATGTAGTAGTGGTAGTTATAGCAGCAACAACGACAGAAGAAGCAGTATTAGGAATAGTAGTATTTGTAGTAGTAATAGTAGTTGTACAAGTAATTGAGGTAGTAGTAGTAATAGTAGCAGCACCAACAGCAACAGTAGTAGTAGTAGTAATAATAGGAGCAGGAGGAGTAGTAGTAGTAAAAATAGGAGTAGTAGTACTAGTAGCAGGAGTAGGAATAGTAGTAGGAGTCGGTGTAGGTGTATGAGTAGTAGGAGTAGTAGTACGAAGAGGTGTAGGTGTATTAGTAGTGGTAGTAGTAGCAGTAGTAGGAGGACTTGCAGTAGCTATTTTCATTATAGTACTAGTCATAGCAGTTGTTGTAATAGCAATAGGAGTAGTTGGAGGAGTATTAGTAATAGTAGTAAGAGTACTAGTAACAGTAGTAGTGGTAGTTGTAGTCGGAGTAGGAGTAGGAGTGGTTGTAGTAGAAGGAGTAGTAGTAGTAGTCATAGTAGTACTAGTTGTACAGTAGAAGCAGAAGTAGTAGTAGTAGCAGTAGGAGTAGTAGTAGGTGTAGCACTAGTAGTAGTAGGACTAGTAGAGGTAGCAGTAGTAGTAGCAATAGTTGCAGTAGTAGTAATCATAGTAGTGGTGGTGGTGGTGGTGGTAGTAGTAGTAGTAGTGGTGGTAGTAGTAGTAGTAGTAGCGGTAGTAGTTATACTAGTTATGGTAGTAGTGGTGGTGGTGGCGGTAGTAGTAGTAGTAGTTGTTGTTGTTGTTATAGTAGTTGTAGTAGTAGTAGTGGTAGTATTAGTTGTTGTAGCAGCATTAGCAACAGTTGTAGCTGTGTAGTAGTAGTCTTCATAATACTTACATATTTGCAGGAGTAGCATATTAGTAGTAGTAGGAGTAGTAGCTGTAGTAGCAGCAGTAGCAACAGTAGTAGTACTAGTACAAGTAGAAGTAGTAGTAGTAGCAGGAATAGTAGTAATCATAGTTGTAGTAGTAGTAGTAGTAGTACAAGTAGTAGTGGAATAAGGAGTAGGAGTAGTAGTTGTTATTGTTGTTGTTGTTGTTGTAGTAGTAGTAGTCGTAGTAGAAGTAGTAATAGAAGTAGAAGCAGCAACAACAACAGTAGTAATAGGAGTAGGAGTAGTAGTAACAAAAGCAGTAGTTGTAGTTGTCGAAGTTGTAGAAGTAATAGGAGCAAAAATAGTAGTAGCATTAGTAGCAGTAGTAGTAAAAGCAATTGGAGTAGTAGTGTAGTTGTAGCAGGAGTTGTAGTAGTTGTTGTAGTAGTCATAGTTGGAGGAAAAGTAGTAGGAGTAGTAGTAGAAGTTGTAGTGGTGGTGGTGGTAGTAGTAGTAGGAGTAGTAGTTGCAGTAGCAATAGTAGTAGTAGAAGTAGTTGTTGTGGTCGTAGGAGTCGTAGTAGTAGTATTAATAGTGTAAAAAGTAGTAGCAGTAGTTGTTGTAGTTGTGGTGGTAGTATTTGTAGTAGTAGTAGTTGTTGCTGTAGCAGCAGTAGTAGCACTAGTAGTAGTAGTAGTAGTGGTAGAAGTAGTAACAATAGTGGTACTAGTAGTTGTAGTGGTTTTTTGGAGTAGTAGTAGCAGTAGTTGTAGTTGTAGTACTAGTAGTAGTAGTTGGAGTAATTGTAATAGTCGAAGGAGTAGTAGTAGTACTGGTACTTGCAGTTGTAGAAGTAGTGTAGTAGCAATAGATGTAGTAGTAGTTGTAGAAGTAGGAGTTGTAAAGAAGTGGTAGTTGAGGTAGTAGTAGTAGTAGTAGTAGTTATAATAGTAGTAGCAGTAGTAGCAGCAGTTGTTATTATTGTTATAGCAGTAGCATAAGTAGTAGGAATAGTTGCGATAGTAGTTGTATTAGTCATAGTAGTAGTAGTAGTAATAGTAGTAATAGTAGTAATAGTAATAGTAGTTGCAGTAGTCAGGGGAGTGGTAGTAGCATTAGTAGTAGTGGTTGCAGTGGAAGTAGTAGTAGTAGTAGTAATTGTAGTATTAGTACTAATAGCTGGAGTGGTAGTAGTAGGAGTTGGAGTAGGAGTAGTAGTATTAGTAAAAGTAGTGGTAGTAGTACTAGTAGTAGTAGTAGCAGCACGAATAAGTGTTGGAGTAGGTGTAGCATCATGAGTAGGAGTAGTAGTAGTAGTTGTTGTTGTTGTATTAGTAGTAGTAGTTGCAACAGTAGTAGGAGTTGTAGTAGTTTTAGCAGCAGTACTTTTATGAGTAGCAGTAGAAGTAGCTGGAGAAGGGGTAGGAGTAGTAACAGTAGTAACAGTAGTAGTACCAGTAGAAGCAGCAACAGGCGCAACTATAGTTCTTATAGTAGTAGAACTTGTAGTAGAAGTAGTAGTAGGGGTAGTAGTTGCAAGAGCGACAGCAGAAGTTGCGGAAGTAGCAATTGTAGTAGTAGTAGTAGTACGAATAGGTGTAGGTGTAGGAGTAGTAGCCGGAGTACAAGTAGTAGTTGTAGTACTTGTAGTAGCAGCAACAGTAGCAGTAGTAGTACTTGTTGTTGTTTTTATAGCAGTAGTAGTAGTAGTAGCAGCAGCAGCAGTAGTAGTGTTGGTAGTAGTAGCAGTTGTTGTAGGAGTAGTATTACTAGTAGCAGTAGTAGAAGTAGTATTACTAGTAGTAGTATTGGTAGTAGTATTAGTAGTAGTAGTAGTAGTAATAGTAGTAGTAGTAGTAGTAGTAATTATTGCGGTAGGAGTATTATGTGTAGTAGTAGCAGTAGTAGTAGTAGTGGCTGTAGTATAACTAGTAGTAGTAGTAGCAGCAGTAGTACTAGTAGTAGCAGTAGTAGTAGTAGTTGTGGTAATTGTTGCAATAGTTGTAGAAATAGTAGTAGTGCTGGTACGGGTAGTAGTAGCTATTGAAATAGTAGAAATCATAGGAGTAGCAATAGTAGTAGTAGTAGTTGTTGTTGTTATTGTAGTAGCAGTAGAAGTAGTAGAAATTGTAGCAGTGGTTGGAGTTGTGGTAGCAATAGTTGTAGTAGTAGTAGTGGTGGTCGTGGTGGTTGGCATTGTGGCAGTAGTAGTAGTTGTGGTAGTAGAAGTACTAGTAGTAATTTTTGGACTAGTTGTAATAGTAGAAGTTGTAGTAGTAGTAGTAGTAGTAGTAGTAGTAGTAGTAGTAGTAGTAGTAGTAGTAGTAGTAGTAGTAGTAGTAGTAGTAGAAATAGCCATAGCAGTACAGGTAGGTGTAGTAGCAGGAGTAGTAGAAATACTGGTGGTAATAGTAGAAGTAGTAGGAGGAGTGATTGCAGCAGTAGTTATAGTAGTAGTAGCAGTAGTTACAGGTGTAGCAGTAGTAGTACAGTAGTAGTAGTAATAGTAGTAGTAGTAATAGTAGTAGTAGTAGTAATAGTAGAAGTAGTAGTAGTTGTAGTGGTGGTGATAGGAGGAGAGTAGTAGTAGGAGGAGGAGGTGGAGTAGTAGTAGGAGGAGGAGTAGTAGTGGTAGTGGTAGTACTACTTTGCCTGAGTGGTAGTAGTTTTAGCAAAAATAGTAAAAGTTGTCCGAGTAGTAGCCGTAGTAGTAGTAGTAGTAGTAAAACGTATTATAGTACTAGTGGTAGGAATCGTAGTATTAGCAGTAGTTGTAATACTAGTAGTAGAAGCCATAGTTGTAGCTAGCAATTGTAGCAGTATTGGTAGTAGGAGTAGTAGTAACAGCAGTAGTAGTGGTGGTAGTAGTAGTTGTCGAAGTACTAGTAGGAGTAGTAGTAGTAGTAGTTGTGGCAGCAGTAGTTGTAGTTGTCATAGAAATAATAGTAGTATTAGTAGTAGTGGTAGAAGCAGTAGTAGTTGTTGTTGTTGTAGTAGTAGTACTAGTAGTAGGAGCATTATGAGTAGTAAAAGTAGTAGTAGAATTAGTTGTAGTAGTAGTAGTAGCGGTAGTAGGGGTAGTAGTAGTAGTGGTGGTGGTGGTAGTAGTAGCACTAGTAGTAGTGGTAGTAGTTGTTGTTGTCGTAGTAGTAGTTATTGTACTTGTAGTGATAGTAGCAGTAGTAGTTGTTGTTGATGTAGCAGTAGAGTAGAAGTAGGACTTGTTGTAGTAGTGATGATAGTGGTCATTGCTGAGGTAACAGTTGCAATAGCTGTCGTGGTAGTAGTAGTCGTAGTAGTGGTAGTAATAGTAGTAATAGTAGTTGTAGTCGTAGTCGTAGTAGTAGTAGTTCTAGTAGCAGCTGTAGTAGTAGCAGTAATAGTAGTAGTAGTAGTAGTAGCAGCAGTAGTAATAGTTATAGGACTTGTAGTTGTAGTGGGATTCGAGGTAGGAGTAGTAGTAGACGTAGTAGTAGCAGTAATAGTAGAAGCTGGAGTAGTAGTTGTAGATGTGGTAGAAGAAGTAGTAGTCGTAGTAGTAGCTGCAGTAGTAGTGGTAGACATGGTAGTAGTAGTAGCAGTAGTTATAGGAGTAGTCGCAGTTGCTAATAGAAGTAGTATTAGTAGGAGTAGCAGCAGTAGTTGTAGTAGTATTAGTAGTAGTTGTAGCAGTTGTAGTAGTAGGAGTAGTGGTAGTAGGAGTAGTGGTAGTAGGGGTAGTAGTAGTTGTAGTTGTACTAGTAGTAGTAGTCATAGTAGTAGTAGTAGTAGGAGTAGGAGTAGCCATTATTCGCAAAAGTAGTAGTAGCAGTCGTTATTGCTGTAGCAGTAGTTGTTGTCCTACCAGCAGTAGTTGTGGTAGTAGTAGTAGTAGCTCTTGTAGTAGTAGTAGCAGTAGTAGTAGTCGTAGTAGTTGGAGAGGTTGTAGTAGTAGTTGTAGTCGTAGTAGTAGTAGTAGTGTTAGTACTAGTAGTAGTAGTAGTAGCAGAAATAGTGGCAGTAGGTGCTGTAGTAGTAGAAGTAGTTGCCGTTGTAGTAGTATTAGTAGTTGCAATAGTAGTAGTAGAGGTAGTAGGAGTAGCAATAGTAGTAGTTTGCATTATTCGCCGTAGTAGTAGTATAATTAGTAGTAGCAGTAGTAGTAATTGTACTTGTTGTAGTAGCAGTTGTAGTCATTGTAGTAGTAGTTGCAGTAGTAGTAGTTGTTCTTGTTGTAATAGTACTTGCGATGGTAGTAGTTGTAGTAGGAGTAGTAGTAGCAGTAGTAGTTATATTAGAAGTAGCAGTACTAGTAGTAGTAGTAGCAATAGCAACCACAGAAGCAACAGTAGTAGCAATTGTAGTAGTAGTGGCCGCAGTAGTAATAGAAGTAGTAGTAGTAGTACAAGTAGGAGTCTGTGTAGTTGTAGCAGTAGTAGGAGTCCGAGTAGTAGTAGTAATAGCATGATCAGGAGGAGTAGAAGTAGTAGATGTAGCAGTAGCCGTAGTAATCGTTGTAGAAGTACCCCTAATAGTAGTAGCAGAAATAGTAGTAGTAGTTGATGTAGTAGTCATTGTAGTAGTAGTGGTAGTGCTAGGAGTAGTTGGAGTAGTAGTAGCAGTAGTTATAGGCATAGTAGCAATTGTAGTAATAGTTGAAGTAGTAGTAACAGTAGCAGTGGTAGCTGTAGTTATAGTAGTGGTAGTAGTAGTAGTAGTCGTGGTAGTAGTGTTAGTAATAGTTATTGTTGTAGTAGTAGTAGTAGTGTTTGTAGTAGCAGTAGTAGCAGTAGTACTTATTGTAGTAGTGGTGGTAGTAGTAGTAGTAGAACCGTAACGGTAGTAGAGGTTGTCAGTGAAGTAGTAGTAGTAGTAGTAGTAGCAACAACAACAACAGTAGTTGTAGTAGTAGTAGCAGAAGTAGCAACAGTAGTAAAAATAGTTGTATAATAATAATAATAAGAATTAGTTGCAGTAGTAGTATTAGTAGCAGTAGTATTAGTGGTATTAGGAGGAGGTGTAGTAGTTCTAGTAGTGGAAGTGGTAGTGGTAGTAGTGGTAGTGGTAGTGGTAGTAGTAGTAGCAGTAGTAGCAGCAGTGTTTGTAGTAGTAGTAGATCGAGTAGTAGTAAGAGAAGTAGTAGGTGTAGCAGCAGTAGCAGCAGCAGCAGTAGTAGTAGTGATACAGTAATAGTGTTAGCAATAGCGGTAATAGTAGCAGTTGTAGAAGTAGTAATATTAGCAATAGTAGTTGTTGTTGCTGTAGTAGTAGCAGCAGTAGTAGTAGTAGCAGCAACAGTAGTAGCTGTAGTAGTAGTAGTAGTAGTAGTCGTTGTAGTAGGTGTAGCAGCAGTTGCAATTGTAGCAGTAGTAGTAGTAATAATACGAGCAGTAGTAGTAGTCACAACAGTAGTCGTAGTAGTAGGGGAACTAGTAGTAGCAGTAGCAGTAGTGGTAGTGGAAGCAAAAGTAGTAGTGGTTGTACTAGTAGTAGTACAAGTCTGGGTAATAGTAGTAGTGCCAATTGCAGAAGTAGTTGAAGCCTAAGTAGTAGTTGCTGCAATAGTTGTAGTAGTAGTGGTAGTGGTAATAGTAGGAGAAGTAGTAGTAGTAGCAGTAGCAGCAATAACTGCAGCAACAACAGTAACAACAACAACAATAGTAGTAGTAGCTCTAGCAGCAGTGGTAGCACTAGTAGTAGCAGATGAAGTAGTAGTAGAAGTAGTACCAGTAGCAAAAGAAGTAGTAGTAGCAGAAGTTGTAGCATTAGTTCTAGCAGTAGGAGGAGAAGTATTAGTAGTAGTGGAGGTAATAGTAGTAGTAGAAATAATAGTAGTCGTAGCGTGAGTAAAAGTAGTAGTAGTTGTTGTTGTAGTGGTAGTAGCAGAGGACGTAGTGGTAGTAGAAGTAGTAGTAGAACTTATAGTAGCAGTAATAGTAGTAATAGTAGTAGCTGTCGTTGTAGTTATTGTAGTTGTAGTATTCATAGGAGTAGTGCAGGTAGTAGTGGTAATAGTAGTAGTAGCAACAGCAACAGCGGCAGCAATAGTTATTCCAGGAGCTGCTGCAGCAGCAGCAGCAGCAGCAGCAGCAGTAGTAGTAGTAGTAGTAATATTAGTAGCAAGAATAGGAGTTATGGCAATAGTAGTAGTTTTTGTAGCAGTTGTTCGAGTAGCAACGGTAGCTGTAGTAGTAGTTTGTTGTTGATGTAGTAGTAGTAGTAGTATTAGCCAAAATTTTGGTCAGAATAGAAGTAGTAGTAGTAGTAGTTATAGTAGTAGTAGTAGTAGTATTAGCCGAAATTATGGTAGGAATAGTAGTAGTAGTAGTAGTAGTAGTAGTAGTAGTAGTAGTAGAAGAAGAAGAAGAAGAAGAAGAAGAAGAAGAAGAAGAAGAAGAAGAAGAAGCAATAGTAGTAGCAGTTGGAGTAGTAGGAGTTGTTGTTGTGGAAGGAGTAGCAGGAGTTGTAGTAGGAGTAGTAGCAATAGTAGGAGGAGTAGTAGTTGTAACAGTAGTAGTAGTAGTAGTACTAGTAGTAGTAGTAGTAGTTGGAGTAGTAGGTTTAGCAATAGAAGAAGTAGATGTAGTAGTAGTTATTGTTGTGGCAGTAGTACTAGTACTAGTAGTAGTAGTAGTAGCAGCAGCAGCAATAGGAGTAGTAGCAGTAATAGTGGTACTAATAGTAGGACTAGTGGTGGTAGTAGTAGTAGTAGCAGTAGTAGTTCTAGTAGTAATAGTAGTAGTAGGAGGAGGAGTAGTAGGAGTAGTAGTAGTAGTAGTAGTTCCACTAGTTGGAGTAGTTGTGGTTGCAGTAGCAGGAGTTGGAGTTGGGGTAGTAAGAGGAGGAGGAGAAGGAGGAGGGGGAGTTATAGTAGTAGTAGTCATAGGAGTAGGAGTATGAGTGGTAAAAGTAGCAGTAGTAGTAGCAATTATAGTTGTAGTAGGAGTGGCCACAATAGCAATAGTTGGGAATAGTAACAATTTTAGCAACAGTAGCAGTAGTAACTGTAGTAACAGTTATAGTAGCAGCATCAATGATAGTAGTAGCAGCAGAAGCAGCGATAGTAGTAGTCGTAGAAGGAGTAGCAGCAGCAGCAGTAGTAGTAGAAGTAGTAGTTGTAGTAGTACTAGTAGCAGCAGAAGCCGTAGTTGCATATTAGAATTAGTAGTATTGGGAATAGTAGGAGTAGTAGTTGGAGTTGGTGTAGTAGTAGCAGAAGTAGTTGTATTACTATTATTATTAGTCATAGTAGTGGTTGAAGTAGCAGTAGCAGTAGCAACAGTAGTAATAGTAGTAGTAGTAGGAGTAGTAGTTGTAGTAGAGGTAGCAGAGATCGTAGTAGAAGCAGTAGTAGTAGTAGCAGGAGTAGTCTTAGTAGAAATAATAATAGTTGAAGTAGTAGCAACAGTAGTGGTAGTAGTTGAATTATCAGTAGCAGAAGTAGTAGTAGTAGTAATAGTAGTAGTACTAGTTGTAGTAGTAATCGGAGTAGTAGTAATTCTAGTACCAGAAGTAATAGTAAGTGTAGTTATAGGAGTAGGAGTTGGAGTATGAGTAGTAGAAGTAGCAATAGTACTAGTAGTAGTAGTAGTAGTAGCTGTAGTAGTAGTAGTCATAGTAGTAGTAGTAGTACTTGTAGTTGCAGCTATAGTAGCAGCAATAGCAAAAGTTGTTGTAGAAATAGTAGTAGCACCAGTAGATGCAGCAACAGTAGTAGAAGTAGTAGAAGTAGTTGTAATAGTAGTTGTAGTAGTAGTAATACAAATGGTAGTAGCAGTGGTATAGCAATAAGTAGGAGGTGGTGTGAGGAGTGGGTTATAGCTGTAGTAGATAGCGGAGGAGTAGTTTGTAGGAGATTGTAGGACGACTGACGTTTTGGAGTAGCTCAAAAGAAAGAAGTCGTTAGTCATTAGTAGGTCTGTTCGCTATAGTAGGGCAGTGTGTGTAGTGGGTAGTAGTAGAAATATAGTGAAGCAATAGTACCAATAGTAGTAATAATAGTAGTGGTAATGGTAGTAGTAATAGTAGTTGTTGTATTTGTAGTAATAGGTGTGGTTGTTGTGGTACTAGTAGTTACAACAATAGTAGTAGTAGTGGTAGCATAGTAGTAGTAGCAGCAGTAGCGGGGCTAGTAGTAGTAGTAATAGTAGTAGTAGTAGTTGTAGTAGTAGTAGCATAGTTGCAGCAGCAACAGTAGAAGTAGTTCTTGTGGTCGTAGTTGTAGAAGTAGTAGCACTAGTAATTGTAACAGTAAGAGTAGAAGTAGTAGTACTAGGCACAGTAGCAGTTGTTGTTGTAGTTGTCATAGGTGTACTAGTAGTAGTTGTTGTTGTAGATGTTGTTGTAGTGGTAAAAGTACTAGAAGTGCTCATAGTAGAAGTACTAGTAGTGGTAATTGTAGTAGTTTTATCAGTAGCATTAATAGTAGTAGTAGTACCAGCTGAGAAGTAGAAGTAGTTGTAGTAGTAGTGTAGTAGTAGCTGCAGTAGTAGTAGTAGTATGGTAGTAGTAGTAGTAGTAACAGCAGTTGTAGTAGTAGTGGTTGTCATTACAGTAGTAGTAGCAGGAGGAGGAGTAGTAGTAGTAGAAGCAGCAACAACTGTAGTAGCAATATTAGTGGTCATTGTAGTAGTAGTAGTAATCCTAGTAGTAGTAGTAGAAGTAGTAGAACTAGTATTAATAGTAGTAGTGGTGGTGATAGTTGTAGTAAAAGTAATCGCACATGTAGTTGTATTAGTAGGAATAGTAGCTATAGAAGTAGTAGTAATAGTAGTAGTTGCGGCAGCAGTAGCAGTAGCAGTAGCAGGAGTAGTTGTAATAGTAGTACAACTATTAGAAATAGTAGTCATAGTAGTAATAGTTGTAGTACCTGCAGCAATAGCAACAACAGCAATAGTAGTAATAGGAGTAGTCGTAGTAGTAGTAGCGGTTGCAATAATAGTAGTAGTAGATGCTGTAGTAGTATGAGTAGTTGTAGCAGCAGCAGCAGCGAGAGTCATAGTAGTAGTAGGATTAGGAGTAGAAGTAGTAGCACAACAAACATAGAAGTAGTAGTAGTAGTAGTAGAAGTAGTAGTAGTAGCAGCAACAACAGTAGCAGCAGCAGCAGCAGCAGTAGTAGTAGTCATAGTAGTAGTAGAAGTAGTAGTAGTTGTAGTAGTAGTAGTAGTAGTAGTAGTAGTAGTAGTAGTAGTTGTTGTTGTTGTTGTTGTTGTTGTAGTAGTAGTAGTAGTAGTAGTGCAGTATTAGCAGTAGCAATAGCAGTAGTAGTAGTTGGAGTAATAATAGTTGTTCTAGTTGTTGTAATACTAGTAGTAGTAGTAGTAGTAGTAGTATTTCTAGAAGTAATGGTAGTAGTTGTTGAGGTAGTAGTAGTACTAGCAGTAGTCATTGTAGTAGTAGCATCAGTAGCATTAGTAGTAGTAGTTGTTGTAGGAGTAGTAGTGCTAGTAGTAGTAGTGGTAGTGGTAGTAGTAGTAGTAGTCATAGTTGTAATAGTAGTAGTTATTGTTGTAGTAGTCGCACTAGTAGTAGTAGTAGTAGAGGTAGTTGTAGTAGTAGTAGTAGTAGGATTAGTAGTAGTAATAGTATTGGTAATAGTTGTTGTTGTTGTTGTTATAGTAGTAGTAGTTATAGTAGTAGTAGTTATTGTTGTTGTTGTAGTTGCCGTAATAGTCATAATAGTAGTAGTAGAATTAATGGTAAGAGTATTAATAGTAATAGTACTACTACTAGTAGTCGTACTAGTAGTAGTAGTTGTAGTAGAAGTAGTAGTAGTTGCAGCAGAAGTCGTAGCAGCAGTAGTAGTAGTATTTGGAATAGTAGTAGGAGTAGGAGTTTGATTTGTTGTTGTAGTAGCAGAAGTAGTAGTAGTACTTGTAGTATTTGTCACAATAGTTGTATAAGTACTAATAGTAGGATTAGTAGTAGTGGGAGTAGTTGTAGTAGTTCTAGTCGTAGTAATGGTAGTAGTTATAGTAGTTGTAGTAGTAGTAGCAATAGTAGCAGTAATAGTAGCAGTAGTAGTAATAGTAGTAGTAGCAGCACGATAAGTAGGAGTAGTAGCGGTATTAGAGGAAGTAGCGGTAGCAGTAGTAGCAGTAACAGTAGTAGTAGGTGTAGTAGTAGTAGTTGTTGTTATAATAGTTATAGTACTAGCAGTAGTTGTTGTCGTCGCCGAAGTAGTAGTTGTAGTACAAGTAGTTGCAGCATTAGTGATATTAATAGTATTAGTGGCAGAAGCAATAATAGGGGTAGTAGTAATTCTAGTAGCATAAGTAATAGTGGGTGTAGATTTAGGAGTAGGAGTTGGTTTATGAGTAGTAGTAGTAGCAGTGGCACTAGTAGTAGATGTAGTAGTAGTAGTCATATTGGTAGTAGTAGGAGGAGGAGTAGTAGTAGTAGAAGTAGCATTAGTGACAGTAGTAGTAGAAGCAGCAGCAGTAGTAGTAGAAGTAGTAGTAGCACTAGTAGTAGCGGTAATAGTAGTAGTAGTTGCCGTTGTAATAGTAGCTGTAGTAATAGTAATACAAATAGTAGTAGTAGTAGTAGTAGTAGTAGTAGTAGTAGTAGTAGTAGTAGTAGTAGTAATTATAGTAGTAATAGGAGTAGGTGTAGGAGTAGTATTAGTAGTAGGTGGAGTAGTAGCAATAGTAGCAATAGGAGTAATAGGAGTTGCAATATAAGTAGTAGCAACAGTAGTAATAATAGCAGTAGAAGTAGTAGCTGTAATCGCAATTGCAGTAGTGGCAGTAATAGTAGTAGTAGTAGCAATAGTAATTGTAATATTAGTTGTAGGTGGTAGTAGTAGTAGTAGTAGTATTCATAGTAATAGGTGTAGTAGTAGTAGTACTAGTAGTAGCAACAGTACTAGTAATAGTTGTTGTAGTAGTAGTAGCAATAGTACTAGTACTAGTACTAGTAGTAGTAGTGGTAAAAGTGGAAGTAGTTGTTGCAGTGGTAGTAATAATAGTACTAGTAGTTGTTGCAGTGGTAGTAATAGTAGTACTAGTATTTGTTGTAGCTGAAGTAGTAGTTGTAGTAGCTGTACTAGCAGTACTAGTAGAAGTAGTAATAGCAGCAACAACAACAGCAGTAGTAGTAGTACTAGTAGCATAAGTAAAAGTAGTAGTCGTGTTAGAAGTAGTAGTACTAGTAGTTGTTGTAGTAGCAGTACAATTTATTCTACTAGTAGTGGTAGTACTCGTAGTAGTTCTTGTAATCGGAGTTGGTGTAGGAGTAGTCGTAGGAATAGTAGTAGAAGTAAAAGTGGTAGTAGTATTAGATGTAGTTGTACCTGTAGTTGTAGTAGTAGCCGCACAAGTAGTAATAGTTGTAGTAGTACTAGTAGTAGTTGTTGTAATAGGAGTTGGTGTAGGAGTAGCGGTAGTAGTAGGACCAATGGTAGTAGGAGGAGGGGGAGGAGGAGTAGTTGCAGTATTAGTAGGAGTAGAAATACAACTTGTTTCCATAGTAGCAATAATAGTCGAACTAGAAGTAGTAGCGGGAGTAGTACTAGTAACAGTTGTAGTTGCAGTACTAGTCGCAGGAATAGTAGGAGTAATAACAGTGGTAAAACTAGTTGTCGGAGAAGTAATTATAGTAGTAGTTGTAGTAATAGTAGTAGAAGTACTTGTAGTAATAGTACTCATAATATAAGTAGTTGTATAAGTAATAGTTGTTGTATTTGTAGTAATCGGTGTAGTAGTAGTAGCAGCAGTAGTAGTTGTAGCGGTTGTAGCAATAGTAGTAGTGGTAGTTGTAGAAGTAGTAGGAGGAGGAGCCGTAGTAGTAGTTGTTGTACAAGTAGTATTAGTAGTAGAAGTAGTAGTAGGAGTAGCAGCCGCAACATCAGCGGCAGTAGTAGTTATTATTGTAGTAGTAGTAGTACCTATACTAGTAGTAGTAGCAATAGTAGTAGTAGCAGTAATACTAGTAATACTAGTAGTACTAGTAGCAGTAGTAGAAGTAGTTGTAGTAGTGGCAGTACAAGCAGCAGTAGTAGTTGTAATAGGAGTTGGTGTTGGAGTATAGGTGGCAATAGGAGTAGTGGTTGTAGTAGTAGTAGTAGTAGTATGAGTAGTATGAGTAGTTGTAGTAGTAGTAGTAGTAGAAGTAGTTGAAGTAGCAATAGAAATAGTAGCTATAGTAGCAGTAATTGTAGTAGAAGTAGTACTAGGAGTAGCAGTTGTAGTGGCAGCTGGAGTAGTAGTAGTTGTTGTAGTACTAGTAGTAGCCGGACTGGTTATCGTAGCAATAGCTGAAGCAGTAGCAGCAGTAGTAGTAGTGGCACTAGAGTAGCAAAAGAACTAGTAGTAGTAGTAGTAGTAGTAGTAGTACAAATAGTACCAGTAGTGATAGTAGTAATAGGAGCAGGTCTAAGAGTGGGGGTAGTAGTAGGAGCCGTACTAGTGGTAAGTGTAGTAGTAGGAATAACAATTGTAGTATGAGCTGAGTAGTAGGAGGAGCAATAGAAGCAGTAGAAGTAGTAGTACGAATAGTAGAAGAAGAAGTAGTAGTAGTACGAAGGCAGTAGAGGCAGTGGCAGCAGTGGTAGAACAGTAGTAGTGGTTGTAGCAGTAGTAATGACGATAGTAGGAATAGTGGCTGTAATAGTAGTAGTAGTAGTAATAGCAGTAGTAGGGACATTAGTAGTAGTACGAGGCAGAGTAGTAGGATTAGCAATAGAAGTAGTAGCAATAGTAGTAGTAATAGCTGCAGTAGTAGTAGTAGTGGCAGTGGCTGAAGTGGTAGTAGCAGTGGTAGTGGTAGTAACAATAATATTCTCAATAGTAGGAGTAGTGGCTGTAGTAGTAGTAGTAGTAGTATTAGTATTAGTAATAGTAGTAAAAGTAGTTGTAGCAAGAGTAGTAATAATAGTAGTAGTAGTTGTAGTAGGAGTTGTATTATTTATGTTAATAGGTGAAGTAGTAGCAGTACTAGTAGTAGCACTAGTAGTTGTAGTAGTAGTAGCAACAATAGTAGTACTAGTAGTAGTAGTAATAATAACAGAAATAATAGTTGTAGTTATTTTAGTAATAGTTGTAGTAGTACTCCAACAACTGGTTGGAGTAGTAGCAGAAGACGTAGTGGTAGTTGTTGTTGTTGTAGTAGTAGTAGTAGTAGTAGTAGTAGTCGAAGTACTAGTAGTAGTTGTAGTTGATGTAATAGTAGTAGTTGTTGATGTTGTAGTAGTAGTAGTAGTAGTAGTAGTAGTAATAGAAGTACGAGTAGTAGTAATAGTTGTAGGAGTTGCGGCTGCAGCAGCAGTAGTTATTGTAGTAGTAATAGTAGTAGAAGCAGTAGCAATACTAGTTGTCGTAGTTGTAGTAGTAGAAGTAGTAGCAGTAGTAGTAATCATAGTGTGAGTAGTAGTAGTAGTACTAGTAGTACTAGTAGAAGTAGTTTACGTGGTCATAGCAGCAGTAGCAGTAGTATTAGTAGTAGTATTAATAGTGATAGCAGTAGTTGTAGTAGTAGTTGCAATGGTAGTAGTGGCAAGCATTGTGGTAGTGGTGGTAGTATTAGTAATAGTCGTTGTAGTTGTAGTAGTAGTTGTAGAAGTAGTGTAGTAGTAGTAGATGTTGTAGTAGTTGTAGAAGTAGTAGTTGGAGTAGAAGTAGTAGTAGTAGTAGTAGTAGTAGTAGTAGTAGTAGTAGTAGTAGTAGTAGTAGTAGTAATAGTAGCAGCAACATTAATTATTGTTGTAGCAGTAAGAAAAGCAACAGTAGCAATAGTTGCGGTAATAGTAGTATTAGTCATAGTAGTAGTAGCAATAGTAATTGTTGTGGTATTTGTAGTAGTGATAGGAGTGGTAGTAGTAGTATTTGTAGTGGTAGTAGTGGAAGTAGTAGTTGTAGTTGTTGTAGTATTAGTAGTAATGGTAGGAGCAGTAGTAGTAGGAGTTGGTGTAGGAATAGTAGTATTGGTAAAATTAGTAGTAGTAGTACTAGTAGTAGTAATAGCAGCACGAGAAAGAGTTGAAGTAGGTGTAGGAGAGTAGTACGAGTTGTAGTGGTAGTAGTAACATCAACGCTAGTAATAGTATTAGCTATAGTAGTAGTGGTAGCAGCAGCTGCAGCATCAAAAGTAGTATTAGTTGCAGCAGAAATTAGATTAGTAACAGTAGTAGTATTAGTTGTAGTGGTAGTAATAGTAGTAGGAGTTGGAGTAGTTGTAGCGGTAGTAGTTTTTTGAGCAATAGTTGTAGTAGCTGGAGTAGAAGTATGACAGCAGTAGTAGTAGTTGTAGTAGTAGTAGTGGTGGTGGTAGTAGCAGCTGCAAAAGCTACAACAACGGTAGCTGTAGTAGTTATGGTAGTAGAAGAAGTAGAAGTAGTAGTAGTGGTAGTTGTAGTAGCAGCAACAATAGAAGTAGCAGCAATAGTTGAGTAGTAGTAGTATTATTAGTAATAGTAGTATTTGTACTAGT
>RXID01014549.1:0-160476 GCA_005019695.1 Trichopus zeylanicus subsp. travancoricus
AATAGTAGTAGAAGTAGTTGTAGCAGTAGCAATAATAGTAGGAGAGGCCGAAATAGTAGTAGCAGCATCAGTTGTTGTAGTGGTAGTAGCACTAGTAGTAGTCATAGTAACAGTAGCAGCAGTAGTAGCTATAGTAGTAGCAGTAATACTAGTAGCTGTAGTGGTAGTAGCAGTAGTTGTAGAAGTAGTAAAGGCAGTAGAAACAACAGTAGGAGGAGGAGGAGTAGTAGTAGTTGGAGTAGTGCTAGTAGTAGTAGTAGTGGTAGTATTAGCCAAAGTAGTTGTAGTAATAGTAGTAGTAGTAGTAGTATTAGTCATTGTAGTGGTGGTGGTAGTTAGAGTAGTCGTATTAGTAGTAGCAGTGGTGCTAGTAGCTGTTGTTTTAATAGTAGTAGTAACTATTGTATTAGTAGTAGTTGTTGTTGTAGTAGTAGGGGTAGGTGTAGTAGTAGTTGGAGTAGTAGTAGGAGTAGGAGTTGGAGTAGAAGTAGTACTAGTAGTAGTAGTAGTAAAAGTAGTAGTAGTAATAGTATTTGCAGTGGTAGTTGTAGCAGTAGTTGTAGTAGTGGTGGTAGTATTAGTTGAAGTAGTGGTATTTGTTGTTGTAGTAGTAGTAGGTGTAGTAGTAGTAGTAGAAGTAGTATTAGTAGTGGTACTAGTAGAAGTAGTAATATTAGAGTTAGTAATAGTAGTAGTAGTAGTGGTAGTAGTAATAGTAGGATTCGTAATAGTAGTAGCACTAGTAGTAGTAGTAGTTGTAATAGTTGTGGTGGTCGTGGAGGCAGGAGTAGTAGCAACAGTAGCAGTAGTAGTGGTAGAAGTAATTATAGTGGATGTAGGAGTAGTAGTTGTAACAGCAGCAACAGTAGTAGTAGTAGTGGTAGTAGTAGTAATAGTAGTCATAGTTGTAGTGGTAATAGGAGTAGAAGCAGTAGTAGTAGTGGTAATAGGGTTAGATGCAGTAGTAGAAGTAGTAGTAGTAGTAGGAGTAGTAGTTGTTGTAGTACTAGGAGTAGCAGTTGTTGTAGTAGTAGTAGTAGAAGTAGGAGGAGCAATTGTTGTTGTTGTTGTTGTAGTAGTAGTAGTAGTAGTAGTTTTCTAGTAGTAGTAGTAGTATATGTAGTAGGAGTTATCGTAGGAGTAGGAGTTGGAGGAGTAGTAGTTGTAGTTGTAGTAGTAATTGTTGTAGTGGTAGAAGTAGTAGTAGTTGTAGTAGTGGTGGTAGTATTAGTAGTAGTAGTAGTTGATGTTGTAATTGTTGTAGTAGTTATCGTTGTAGTAGTTGTAGTAGTAGCGATAGTAGTAGTAGTAGTAGAAATAAAAGTAGTAGCAGGAGTGGTACTATTAGTAGTAGCAGTAGCAGTAATTGGAGTAGTTGTAGTAGTTGTTGTAGTAATAGTAATAGTTGCAGGAGTAGTAATAGTACTAGTAGTAGCAGTTGTAGTAGTAGTGTAGTAGTAGTAGCTGTAGTAGTAGCAGTAGTAGAACTAGTTGAAGTAGTAGTAGTAGTAGCCATAGTAGTAGTTATAGCAGTTGTATTAGTAGTAGTAGCAGTAGTAGTAGTAGTAGTAGTAATAGTAGTTGTAGGAGTTATAATAGTAGTAGTAGTACTAGTAGGAGTAGTCATAGTTGTAGTAGTAGGAGTAGGAGTAATAGTAGTAATAGTAATAGTGGTCATAGTAGTAGTAGTAGTAGTTGTTGTTGTTGTTGTTGTTGTAGTAGTAGTAGTAGTAGTAGTACTCGTAGGAATAGGAGTATGTGTGCGGTACTAGTAGTAGTAGTAGTTGTTGTTGTTATAGTTCTAGGAGTAGCTGTAGTAGCAATAGTTGAAGTAGTGCTGGTAGTCGTAGCAGCAGTAGTTGGAATCATAATAGTAGTTGTAGTTGTAGTAGTAGCAGTAGTAGTAGTAACAGTTGCAGTTATAGTCGTTGTAGAAGTAGCAGTAGTAGTAGTAGTAATAGCAGTTGTCATTGTAATAGTAGTAGTAGAGTAGTAGCAGCAGTTGTAGCAGCAATAGTAATAGAAATAGGAGTTGTAGTAGTAAAAGTAGAAACAGCAGCAGTAGCAGTAGCAATAGTAATAGAAGTAGTAGTAGCATTACTAGTTGTAGTTGTTGTAGTAGTATTAGTGGTAGTAGTAGCAGTAGCAGTAGTAGTAGGAATAGGAGTAGTAGTAGGAATTGGAGTTGGAGTGGGAGTAGTAGTGGTAGTAGTAGTAGTAATAGTAGTCATAGTGGTAGTAGTAGGAGTAGTAGTGATGGTGGCACTAGTACTACTAATTTGATTAGTAATAGTAGTAGTTGTTGTTGTTGTTGTTGTAGTAGGTGTAATAGTAGTAGTATTAGCAGTTGTAGTATTAGTAATAGTAGTAGTTGTAGTAGATGAAGCAGTAGTAGTAGACGTAGTAGAAGTAGTAGGAGTTTTAAGAGTAGTGATTGTAGGAGTAGTAGTTGTAGGAGAAGTAGTCCCAGTAGTAGTCATAGTAGTAATAGTAGTAGTAGTAGTAGAAGAAGTAGTAGTAGTAGTAGTAGTAACTATAGTAGTAGTAGTTTTTGTTGTTGTTGTTGTGGTTGAAGTAGTAGTTGTTGTCGAAGCAGTAGTGGCGGCGGCAGGAGTAGTAGTAGTAGTAGGAGTGGGAGTAGAAGTAGTAGTAGTAGGAGAAAAATGAGTCAAAAGTTAAGAGTAGTAGTAGTAACAATAGTTGGAGTTGTAGGAGAAATAGCAATACTTGTAGTTACACTAGTAGTAGAAATTTTTGGAGTAGCAATAATAGTAGTGGTAGTAGGTGTAGTAGTAGTATTAATAGCATCAATAGTAGTAGTATCAAAAGGAGTAGCAGCAGCAGTAGTAGTAGTACTATTATCGATAGTACTTGTAGTAGTAGTAATATTAGTATTAGCAGCTGTAGTAGTAGTTGTTCTTGTTGTAATAATACTGGCAATAGATGTAGTAGTAGTAGTAGTAGTAGTAGTAGTAGTAGCAGCAGAATTAGTACCAAAAGTAATGGCAAAAGTAGTGGTAGTTGTAGTAGCAGTAGTAGTGGTAGTCATAGTTGTAATGTAGTAGCAGTACCAGCAGCAGTAGTAGTTGTAACAAAAATAGTAGTGGCACTTGTTATACTTGCAGTAGTAGTAGTTGTAGTAGTAACAATAGTTGTAGTAGCAGCAGCAACAGCAGCAGCAGCAGTAGTAGTAGTAGTAATAGCTGTAGTAGTAGTAGTTCTTCTTCTTGTTTTTGTTGTAGTAGTAGTAGTAGTAATAGCTGTAGTAGTAGTTCTTCTTCATCTTGTTGTTGTTGTAGTAGTAGTAGTAATAGCTGTAGTAGTAGTAGTAGTAGTAGTAGTAGTTGTAGTAGTAGTAGTCGTAGTAGTATTAGTCGTAGTAGTAGTATTAGTAGTAGCAGTAGCCACAATGGTAGCACCAGTACTGTTAGTAGTAGTAGAAGTAGCAATCTTAGCACTAGTACTAACAATAGTGTTAGTAGTAATAATAGTTGGAGTAGTAGTAGTAGTAATAGTAGTATTAGTAGTACGAATAATGGTAGTAGTAGTGGTAGTAGTACTAGTAGTAACAGTAAGAATAACAGTAGGACTTGGAATAGTATCTGGAGTAGTAGTAGTTGTAATGGTTGTGGTAGGAGTAGTAATAGTAGTTTTGAAAGCAGCAGCAGGAGCAGTGGTAGTAGTAGTAGTAGTAGTAGCAGTGGTAGTAGTAGTAGCCGTAATAGTTGTAGTAGCAGTAGCAGTCGGAGTGTTAGTAGTAGTAGTAGTAGTAGGGGTAGTAGTAGTAGTAACCGTAGTACTAATAGCAGTAGTGGTAGGAGTATTAGGATTAGCATAGTATTAGTGGCCGTAGTAGAAATAGTAGTAGTTGTAGTAGTAGTGGCAATGGTAGAAGTAGTTCTAGTAGTATTAATAGCAGTTGTAGTAGTATTAATAGCAGTCGCAGTAATAGTAGTAGCAGCAACAGCAACAGTAGCAGTAGGAGTGTTTGGTGTAGTAGCAATAGTAGTTGTAATAGTAGTAATAGTAGTAGTAGTAGCAGTAATTATATTATTAGTAATAGTAGCAGTAGTACTAGTAGTAGGAGTAATAGTGGGAGTCGGTGTAGTAGTAGTAGGATTAGTTGTAGTAGTAGTAGTTATAGTAGTAGTAGTAGAAATAGTAGCAATAGTACTACTAATACTAATGTTACTGCTACTACTACTGCTACTACAACTACGACTAACACTTTTACTATTGCTACTACTACTACTAATGCTACTACTAGTACTGCTGTTGCCACTACTACAACTACTGCTACTACAATTGTTGCAACTACTGCTACTACGACTACTAATACTACTACTGATGCTACTGCTACAACTACTACTACTTCTCCTACTGCTATTGCTACTGCTACTACTACTACTACGACTGCTACTACTGCTTCTACTATTATTACTACTACTATGACAGCTGCTACTAATGTCATGACTGCTACTACTACCACTACTGTTACTACGGCTACTACTGCAAGTTCTGCTATCACTACTACGAATGCTATAGCTGCTATTACTACTAGTATTAGTACAACTACAACTACTACTACAACTACTACTGCTTCTGCTGCTACAACTACTACTATGACTACAATTGCTACTATTGCTACTGCTACTATAATGACTACTACTTCTACTACATTATAAATACTGCTTCTACTTGTAGTACTACTATAACAATTACTACTACCACTACTAATACTACTACTATTGCTACTACTTCTACTACTATTGCTACTGTTACTACTACTACAACTACTACTAAAGTTGCTGCTACTGCTAGTACTACTACCACTACTACTACAGCTGCTGCTATTGCTAGTACTACTATTGCTAGTACTACTGCCACTACTACTACCGCTACAACGATAACCGCTATCGTTACTAATGCTGCTCCTACTACTGCTACTACTGCTACTCCTACTACTACGACAGCTACTACACTACTGCTACTACAGTTGTAGCCGCAACTACTGCATTGACTATTACAGTTGCTTCTACTATGACTACTACTACTGCTACCACTACCACCGCAACCACAGCTGCTACTACTAATGCTACTACTACTGTAATAACTACAACTTCTCTTACTTCTATTACTACTGCTACTACTGCTATAACTACTACTACTACAGCTACTCCAACTAATACTACAACTACTGCTGCTACTACTGCTATGACTAGTGTTACTGCTATGGCTAGTACTAGTACTAGTACTACTACGACTACTACTACTTCTACTACTATTACTACTATTGCAAATACTGCTACTATTAGAACTACTATGGTTACCACCACTGCTACCATCACCACTACTTCCTCTACTGCTTTTACTATAGCTACTACTACTACCACTACTACTACTGCTACTCAAACTAATACTACGGCAGCTACTACCACCATGACTACTACTACTACTACAACTAAACTACAACTACTACTACTATTACTACTCGCACTACTACTCCTAGTGCTACTACTACTTCTACTAACTCTGCTATTATTACTACTTCTACTACTACTACTACTGCTACTACGGTTGCTACTGCTACCACTACTTCGACTACCACAACTGCTGCTTCTGCTACAACAATTACTATTGCAATTACTACTACATCTACTACTACTTCTACTACTGCTACTATTGCTACTACTGCAACTACTACGACTACTACTTCAACAAATACTACTACTACAACTACAATAATTACTGTTGCTGCTACTACAACTACTATGACTACTAATACCACTATGACTACTACTACCACTACTTCTATTACAACTACTGCTACTATTAGTGCTACTAATACAACAACAAATACTACTCGCACTACTACTTTTACTACTACTACGACTATAGCAATGACTACTACTTCTCCTACTACCATTACTATCGCTACTACTACTTAGACTATAACTACTTTAATTACTACTACTAGAACTACTACCGTTACTTCTATAACTATTACTACAACTACCAATAATGCTACCACTACTTTGACGGCTACTGCTACTATATTGCAACTACAATTACTACTACTACTGCAACAACAACTACTACTACTACAACTACTACTACTATTGCCACTACTATTGCAACAACTATTACTCTGACTCCAACTAATAATGTTGCTGCTACTACTACGACTATTGGTATGAGTATTACTACTACTACTTCTACTACTACAACACAACTACTACAACTACTTCTGCTACTATTACTTCTTCTACGACTACTACTAGTACTACTACTACTAGTACTACTAGTACTTCCACTTCTTCTACAACAACTACTACTACTACTACAACAACTACTATTACTTCTACTTCTACTACTATTGCTACTACGGCTGCTACTGCTACTATTGCTACCGCTACTTCAACTGCTATAACTACTTCTACTGCGGCTATAATTACAACTACAACTATAAGTATATCTACTACTACTGCTAGTACTACAACTGCTGGTACAACAAATATTACTACTGCTACAGCTACTACAATTACAGTTGCCGCTACTTCTACTACTACTACTACTACTACTGCTACTATTACTACTACTGCTACTATTACTACTACTGCTACTAGTGCTACTAATACGATGACAAATACTACAACTACTTCTACTACTACTACTACGACTGCCGCTCCTATAACCTAATAACTACTACTACTATTACTTCTTCTACAACAACTACTACTACTATTGCTTGCTACTCCTACTACTACTACTACTACTATAGATTGTACTACTACTGCCACTACTGCTACTCCTACTACTATTACTACTGCTACTACTATTGCTACTACTACTGCTGCTAAAACTAATGCTACTACTGCTACTATTATTAAAGCAACAATTTCTACTACTACTATCCTATACGACGACTTACTACTACTACTACTTCTACTACTACTACTACTACTACTACTACTACCACTACTACTACTACTACTACTACTACTACTACTACTACTACTACTACTGGTGTTGCTACTATTGCTAGGACTGCTACTACGACTACTTCTGCTATTATGGTTGCTATTGCTACTACTACTACCAAGACTTAAACTGCTACAATAGCTACTACTGCTACTACAATTACTACTACTACTACCACTACATCTACTATTACTGCTACTACTGCTACTACTAATATTACTATTATGACTTCTACTGTGGCTGCTACTAATGCTGCTACAACTACCACTATAACTACTACTATTACCATAACTACTATTACTTCTATTACTACTACAACTATTGCTACTATTGTTGCTACTGTTACAACTATGAATACTAGTCCTACTACTACTACGACAACTACTGCTACTACTACTTCTATTACTACCGCTAATACTACTACCGCTACTACTACTACTACTGCTGCTGCTGCTGCTGCTGCTACTACTACTATTGCTGCTGCTGCTATGAGAACTACTACATCGACTACTACTCCTCCTAATACTACTACTACTGCTGCTACTACAACTGCTACTACTACTACAACTACCACCACAACTACTACTTCTACTACTATTGCTTCTAATACTACTACAACTACTTTAGTTACTACTGCCACTACTACTCCCACTACTCTTATGGCTACTACTGCTACAACTGCAACAGATGCAACTGCTGCAATTGCTACTACTATAACTACAACAACTACTACCACTACTGCTACTATTGCTACTATCGCTGCAAATACTACTACAACTACTACTGCTACTAATACTACTACTAATATTACTGCTACTACTACTACAACTACTGCTATTGCAACTAATGCTTATTTTCCTTCTGCTACTGCGACTGCTACTACTACAACTACTGCTGCTGCTGTTGTAGCTATTGCTACTACTACTGCTGTTGTTGTAGCTACTACTACTACCACTGCTACTGCTACCACTACTTCGACTGCAACTACTTCTACTAATGTTACTACTACTACTCCTACTACTACTATTGTTGAGGCTACTACTACTGCTACTACTACGTCTACTACTTCTGCTGCTATTACTACTACTTCTCCTACTACTATTATTACTGCTACTACAACTGCTACTACGACTTTTGCTGCCCCAACTAAAACTAGTATTGCTATTGTTACTACTCCTACTACCAGTTTGCTACTGCAGCTACTACTACTGCTACTATAGCAACTACTACTACTTCTACTACTATTGCTACAACAACTACAACTACTACTATTGCTACTGCTACTACAGCTACCACTACCTCGACTACTACTATTGCTACTACTACTGCTAACACATTTGTTGCTACTACTGCTACTGCTACTACTATTGCTACTGCTACTACAGCTACCACTACCTCGACTGCCACTACTTCTACTACTACTGCTAACACATTTACTACTACTACTACAACTACTTCTACTACTAGTTCTACTCCTGCTACTCTTGCTACAATAGAAACTACTGCTACTACAACTAGTACTACTACTACCACAATAAATACTACTGCCACCACTATAACTATTACTACTACTACTACTACTACCACCACTACAACTATTGCTACTGCAACATTGTATGCTACAACTGCTACTACTACTACTACTACAATTGCTACTACTAATATAGCTACAACTACGTCTATTGCTACTGCTACTACTGCTATTACCACTACTACTACTACAACTATTAGTACTACTACTGCTGCTACTACAACTACAATTGTTATTCCTAATAAAGCTACTACTACTTCTATTGCTACTGTTACTACTACTATTGCGACTACTATTATTGTTGTTGCTGCTATTGCTACTATTGCTACTTCTGCTACTTCTGCTACAATGACTACTACTACTGCTACTGCTGTTATCGCTGCAACTTCTTCTACTACTACCATAACTACTAGTTCTGCTTCTACTATGACTTCTCCTACTACTATTGCTACTGATACTACTACTACTACTGCTACTACTACTATTACTACTACTACAACAATTGATACTACTACTACTACCTCCCCTCCTACTACTGCTACTTCCACTATTACTAGTACTACTACCGCTACTCCTCCTACCATTGCTCCTGCTGCTACTACAAGTACTACTGCTACTACTACTACAATTACTACTACGGCTGCTACTACTACACCAAATAATAACTACTACTACTAGTACAGCTACAATGACTACTGCTACTACTATTACTATAGATATTGCAACTACTACTACAACAACAACAACAACAACTACTACTGCAGCTGCAACTGATGCGACTACTGATACTACCGGTACTAGTCCTACTGCTACTACTACCACTACTACTTTTACTACTACTACAACTACTACTACTGCTACTGCTACTGCTACTGCTACTAATGCTACTGTTGCTTCTGCTACTACTACTACTTCTCCTAGTACTACAACTGCCACTACTATTGCTACTACTACTACTACTGCTGTTACGTCTACTACTACTGCAACTACTACTACATCTCCTACTACAACCACTACTACTATTACTAATAATACGTAGCTACTGCTGCTGCTACTACAACTACCCAACTACTAAAACTACTACTATTACTACTACTACTACTACTGTTGTTGCTACCACTGCTATTATCGCTACTGCTATTACTACTATTACAACTACTACTACAGCTACTATCGCTACTACTACTACAACTGCTACAACTGCTACTACTGCTACTACTACTACAACTTTCACTACTACTACACCTGCTGCTTCTGCTACTACAATAACTACTACTATTACTACTATTTCAGCTACTACTACTTTTACTACCATTACTACTACTAATGCTACTGCTACTATTAATGGCACTTCTCCTACTACTATGACTACAGGTACTACTACAACTGCTATTGCTACTGCTGCTACTACTATTACTACCACTACTACAACTCCAACTGCTACTACGGCTAGTGCTACTATTGCTACAACTACTAATACTACTACTGTTGCACTTACGGCTACTACTATTGCTCCTACTACTCCAGCTACTACTATTACTGCAACTTCTACTGCTAATATGACTACTACTACTTCTTCTACTACTACTACTACTATTATTATTTTTACTAATAATACTCCTACTACTACTGCTAATGCTCCTACTACTACTGCTACTGGTCCTACTAATATTGCTATTGCTGCAATCGTTACTACTATGACTGCTAGTACTAATACAACTACTAATATTGCTCCAATTACTGCTACTACTTCAACTACTACTCCTACTGCTACTACTACTACTCCTCCTCCTCCTCCTACTACTACCGATACTCCTAACACAACTACAACTACTAATACTCCTACTACTATAGCTACTATTGCTACTCCTACTACAACTACAACAGCTCCAACTATTTCTATTACTACTATTACAACTCCAACTACTACAAGTGCTACAACTGCTCCTATTGCTACTACAAACATGACTACTACAACTACTGCTACTAGTATTACAGCTACTACAGTTGCAATTACTACTACTGCTACTACTATTGCTACTACCTCTATAACTTCTATTGCTGCTATGACTACTACTGCTACTACTATTATTACTACAACAACAACAACTACTACTACTACCACTACTACTACTACTACTTTTGCTACTACTGCTACTACTACTACAACTACTACCACTACTATTTTATCTAACATTGCTACTAGTACTACTACTCCTCCTATTACTACTACTTCTGCTACTAGTACTCCTGCTATAGCTACTCGTACTCCTCCACCTACTACTACTATTACTACTACTACTCCTATTACTACTACTTTTGCTACTCATACTCCTCCACCTACTACTACTACTATGATCGTGGCTAAAATAGCTACTACCACTACTGCGACTACTACTACTTTTCCTATTACTACAATTACTGCTGCTACTATTGGTACTACTAATACTACTACTACTATTCTTACTTTTACTTCTACTACTACTATAACTACTATTACTGCTAATACAATAACTACTACTCCTACTACTATTGCTACTACTACTACGATAACTACTACTACTATTGCTACTAATACTGCTACTACAGCTACTACTGCTGTTGCTACTATTGCCACTACCACTATTATTGCAACTACTACAACAACAGCTACTACTACTACTAACATTACTACTACTACTATTACTACTACTACTAAAGCAACTGCTACTACTACTACCACCACCACTACTACTACTACCACTAATACTACTACAACTTTTGCTACTACTACTGCTACTGCTGCTGCTTTTGCTACTTCTGCTACAACTACTACTATAGCAATAGCAGTAGTTGTAGTGGTAGTAATAGTAGTAGTAGTAGTAGTAATAATAGTAGTAGTAGTAGTCAAAGTAGAAGCAGCAGAAACTACAGAAGTAGTAGTATTAGTAGTATGAGTAGGAGGAGTAGTAGTAGCAATGGTCACAGTAGCAGAGGTAGTAGCAGCAATAGTAGTTACGGTAGTAGTAGCAGTAGCAGTAGTAGAAGTAGTAGTAGTAGTAGTAGTAGTAGTCAAAGTAGCAGCAATAATAGAAGTAGCAGTAGCAGAAGTAGTAGCAGCAGGAGCTATAGAAATAGTAGTATTAATAGTATGAGTAGAAGTAGTAGTAGAAGTAGCAATGGTCACAATAGTAGCGGTAGTAGTAGTAGTAGTAGTGGCGATTGTAGTTGTAGTAGTAGTAGTAGCAACAACAATAGTAGTAGTAGTAGTAATAGTATAAGTAGATGTAGTTATAGTAGTTGTACCATAGATAGTAATAGTTATTGTAGTAGTAGTAGAAGTAGTACTACCAGTAGTAGTAGTAATAGTAGTAGGAGTAGTTGCAGCAGTAGGGGTAGTAGTTATAGTCATAGCAGTAGTAGTAGCAAGAGTAGTAGTAGAAGTAGTAGTAACAGTACTGGCAGTATTAGCTGCAGAAGTAGTAGTAGTAGTAGTTGTTGTTGTTGTTATTGTAGTAGAAGTAGTATTAGTCATAGGAATAGGAGTAGTACTACTAGTAGTAGTAGTAGCAGCAGTAGCAACACTAGTATTAGAAGTTGTAGCAGTAGTAGTAGTTTCAACAGCAGCAGTTGTAGTAGTAGTTGTAATAGTTGTTGTAGTGGTATTATTAGCAAAAGTTATAGTTGCAAAAGTTGTAGGAGTACGAGCAGAGGTAGGAGTAGTAGTAATAATAGTAGTAGTAGCAGTAGTGATTGTTGTACTAGTAGTTGGATCAATAGTAGTTGTAGTAGCAGTAGTAATAGTTACAGTTGTACAAGTAGTAGTAGTAGTAGTCATAGAAGTAGTGATCGGAGTATTGGTAGGAGTAGTAGTTGTAGTAGTGGGAGTAGTAGTAGTAGTAGAAGAAGGAGTAGTTGTAGTAGTAGTTGGAGTAGTAGAAGTAGCGGAAGTAGTAGTAGTAGTTGTTGTTGTAATTGCAATAGGAATAGTAATAGTGGCAGTAGAAGTAGTAGCAGTAGCAGTGGTAGTAGTAGTAGCAGCAACAACAGTAGTTGTATAGTAATAAACGTAGTTGTTGCAGTAATAGTACTTGTAGTAGTCTTAGTAGTAGTAGCTATTGTTCTTGTTGTAGTAGCAGCAGTAGTAGTAGCAGTCATTATTGTAATAGTGTTAGTCGTATTAGTAGTGGTAGGAGAAATAGGAGTAGTAATAGTAGTAGTGGTAGTTGTAATAGTTGTAGTAGTAGTAGCAGTGGGAGCAGCAGTAGTACTTTTAGTATAAGTTGTAGCCGTAGTGCTAATAGTAGTAGTAGTAGTAGTAGAGGAAGAAGAAGAAGTAGTCGTAGTAGCAACATAAGTAGTGGTAGTAGTGCTAAAAGTAGTAGAATTAGTAGCAGTAGTAGTTGGAGTAGTAGGAGTAGCATTAGTAGTTGCTGCGCTAATAGTTGTAATAGCACTACTAGTAGTTGTTGAAGTAGTGCTAGTAGTAGTACTAGTAGCAGCGGTAGAAGTAGTAATCATAGTAGTAGTAGTAGCCATAGTGGTAATCGTTGTAATAGTAGTAGTGCTAGTAGCGATAGTAGTAGCAGTAGTAGCTATAGTATTAGTAGCAAAATTAGTAGTAGCAGCCTCTTTAGTAGCTATAGTAGTAGCAGTAGTAGTAATAGTCTAGTTGTAGTAGCAGCAGCAGTAGCAACAGTAGTAGTTGTAACAATAGCAATAGTAGCAGCAATAGTAGTAGTGATAGTAGTACTAGTAGTAGTTGTAGTAATGGAAGTATTAATAGTACTAGCAGTAGTAGCAGTAGCAGCAATAGTACTAGTAGTAGTAGTTTTAGTAGAAGTAGTAGCAGTAGTACTAGTAGTAGTAGTAGTAGTCAAAGAAGTAATAGAATTATTAGTAGTAGCAGCAGCAACATCAAAAGTAGTAGTAGCAGGAGTAGTACTAGTACTAGTACTAGTAGTTTTAGTAGCAGTAGTAGTGGCAGTAGTAATAGAAGTAGCAATTCTAGGAGAAGTAGCGGAGTAGTTGAAGTAGTCGTAGTAGTAATAGCCATAATACTAGTACTATTTGTACTAGCAGAAGTTGTAGTAGTACTAGCAGCAGGCGTAGTAACAGTAGCAGCAGTTGTAGTACCAGTAGCAACAACACTAGTAGTGGTAGTAACATTAGCTGTAGGAATATTAGTAGTTGTAGTTGTAGTAGCAGCAGCAGCTGTAGTATTAGTAGTAGTAGTGGTGCTAGTAGTAGTAGTAGTTGTTGTAGTAGTTGTAGTAACAGTAGTAGTAGTAGTAGGAGAATAAGTAGCAATAGTAGTTGTTGAAGCAGATAAGCAGTAGTACAAGAATTAGAGCTGTAGTAGCAGAAACAGTAGTAGTAAGTGTAGTGGTCATAGTAGTAGTAGTTGTTGTAGTGGTAGTATTAGCAAAAATTATAGTTGGAAGAGCAGTAGCAATCGCAGTTGGAGTATGAGTAGTAGTAATAGTCCTAGTAGCAGTAGTAATAGTTGAACTAGTAGTTGGAGGAGTAATTAGTAGTAGTAGTAGGAGTAGTAGTAGTAGTCATCGTTATCGTATTAATAGTAGTAGTAGAAGGAGTAACCGAAGCAGTAGTAGTAGTAGTAGTAGGAGTAGGAGTAGGAGTAGGAGTAGTAGTAGGAGTAGAAGTAGTAGTAGTTGTTGTAGTAGTAGTAGTAGTATCAAGAATAGTGGTAGTCGTAGTAGGATTAAGAGGAGTAGTAGTAGTAGTAGTAGTAGTAGTAGTAGTAGTAGTAGTAGTGGTAGCAATTGGAGTAGTAGTAGTAGTAGCTGTAGTAGTTGTGGTAGTAGCAGTAGTATCAGTAGTAGCGATAGTAGAAATAGTAGCAGTAGTTATATTAATAGCTATAAAAGAAGGTGTAGTAGTAATAGTAGTAGTAGTAGTTGTTGTAGTAGTAGTAGTAGAAACAACAGTAGCAATTGTAGCAAGAGTCGTAGTAGCAGCACTAGTGGAAGTAGTACCAATAGTTGCAGTGATAGAATTATTTGTTGTAGTGGTAGTCATAGTAGTAGTAGTGGTAGTAGCCGTAGCAGCAGTACTATTGTTAGTAGTACAAGCAGGTGTTGTAGTCGTAGTAGTAGTAGTAGTAGTAGTAGTCATAGTAGTAGTAGTAGTAGTACTAGCAGTAGGACTATTAGTAGTAGTAGTAGTAGTTGTTGTAGTAATAGTTGTAGTTGTAGTAGTTGCAGTAGTAGGATTTGTAGTAGTAGCCTTTGTAGGAGGAGGAGGAGGAGGCGGAGGAATAGTATTGGTAGTAGTCGTATGAGTAGGAGTACAAGTGGTAATAGGTGTAGTAGTAGTAGAAATAATAGTAATAGTAGTAGGAATGGCCATAATAGTAGTAGTTGGGGTAGTAGGAATAGTAGGCACATTAGTAGTAGTAGTAACAGTAGTGGTAGTAGTTTTAGTAGGAGTACTCGTGGTTGTAGTAGCAGTAGTAGTTGTAGTTGTAGTAATAGTACTAGTACTAATAGTAGCAGCATCAGTAGCAGCAGCGGTAGTAGTAGTAGTAGTAGTAGTAGTAGTAGTATTCGGAATAGTTGTAGGTGTAGGAGTTGGAGTTAAGAGTAGTCACAGCAAAAGTAGTAGTAGTGCTACTAGTATTAGTCGCAGTAGTGGTAGTAGCTGTGGCAGTCATAGTAGTAGTAGTAGTACTAGTAGCTGTAGTATTAGTAGTAGGAGTAGTAGTAGTAAAAGTGGTAGTAGTGGTAGCAATAGTAACAATAGTTGTAGTAGTAGCAGTAGTGGTAGTAGAAGGAGTAGTAGTAGTTGAAGTAGCAGTAGTTGTAGTAATACTAGTCGTAGTCACAGTAGTAGCAGTAATAGGAGTAGTAGTAATTCTAGCAACAGAAGTAATAGACGGTGTAGTTTTAGGGGTAGGAGTTGGAGTATGACAAGCAAAAGTAGCAGTAGTACTAGTAGTAGTAGTAGTAGCAGTAGTAGCAGTAGTAATAGTAGCCGTTGTTTTTAGTAATAGTAGTAGAATTAGTAGTAGGAGTACTAGGAGTTACAGCTGTAGAAGCAGCAGTAGTCGAAGTTGTTGTAGTAGTAGCAGTAGTAACAATAGTTACATTAGTAGCAGTAGTAGTAGTAGTTCCAGTAGTAGTTGTTGTTATTGTTATTGTAATAGTAGTTGTAGTAGTAGTAATACAAATAGTAATGGTTGTGGTTGTAGTAGTAGCTATTGTTGTAGGAATAGGTGTCGGATTAGGATTAGGGGTAGTAGTAGGAGCTATAGCAGCAGCAGTAGTCGAAGTTGTTGTAGTAGTAGCAGTAGTAACAATAGTTATATTAGTAGCAGCAGCAGCAGTAGTTCTAGTAGTAGTTGTTGTTATTGTTATTGTAATAGTAGTTGTAGTAGTAGTAAAACAAATAGTAATGGTTGTGGTTGTAGTAGTAGCTGTTGTTGTAGTAATAGGAGTCGGATTAGGATTAGGGGTAGTAGTAGGAGCAGTAGTAGTAGTAATAGTAGTAGTAGGAGTAGTAGTAATTGTAGGAGGTGCAGTAGTATGAGTAGCAACAGAAGTAGTAGTAGTAGTAGTATTAGTAGTAGCAATACTAGTAATAATAGTACTATAGTAGTTATTGTAGTAATAGTAGCAGAGGAGTAGAAGTAGTAGTAGTAGTAATAGTAGTAGTGTAGTAGTAGTAGTAGTAGGAATTGTAGTTGTAGTTGTCGCACTTGTAGAACTAATAGTAGTAGTAGTTGGAGTTGTAATAGTAGCAGTAGCAACCATCATAGTAGTAGTAGTAGTAGTAGTTATAGTTGAGTTATGAGTAGTAGTAGTTGTAGAAGTAGTAGTAGTAATAGTCGTAGTAGTGGTAGTAATTGGGATAATTCTAGTAATAGTGATAGTTGTAGTAATAGTGGAAGTAGGAGTAGTAGTAGTAGTTGTAGCTGAAGTAGTAATAGAAGTAGCAACCGTCATAGTAGTAGTAGTAGTAATAGTTGGGGTATGTGTAGTAGTTGTTGTAGAAGTAGTAGTAGTAATCAGTGTAATTCTAGTAATAGTGGTAATAGTAATAATAGTGGAAGTAGGAGTGGTAGTAGCCATAGTTGTTGTTGTTGTTGTAGTAGCAGTTGCTTTAGTAGTAGTAGGAGGAGTAGTTGTAGAAGTAGTAGTAAAAGTCATAGTACTTGTAGTTGTTGTTGTAGTAGTAGTAGTCATTGTAGTAGTAGAAGTAGTAGTAGTTAACTTGTAGCAACAGCAGCAGTAGTAGTAATGGTAGTAGTAGCAACAGCAATAGTATCCATAGCAGCAGTAGTAGTAGTAATAGTTGTTGTAGAAACATTAGTAGTAATAGGAGTAATAGTTATAGTAGTTGTTGCTATTTTAGTTGTGTAGTAGTAGTGCTAGTAGTAGTACTAGTAGCGGTATTTGTACTAGTGGTAGTAGTGGTAGTAATAGTGGTAGCAGTAGTAATAGTAGTTGCAGTAGTAGTAGTTGTTCTATTATTAGTAGTAGTAGTCGTTGTACTAGTTCTAACAGTAGTTGAAGTACTTGTAGTAGTAGAATAGTAATAGTAATAGTTATATTATCATTTGTTATAGTAGCAGCAGTAGCAGCAGCAACAGTAGTTGTGGTAGTCACAGTAGCAATAGTAGCAGCAGTTGTTGTAGTATTAGTCGTAGTTGTAGTAGTAGTAGTAGCTATCATGAACCATAGTAGTAGTAGTGGTGGTAGTAGTAGTAATAGTTGGGGTATTAGAAGAAGTAGTAGTAGAAGTAGTAGTGGTAGTAGTAGTAGTAGTGGTAGTAATAGGGGTAATTCTAGTAATAGTGGTAGTTGTAGTAATAGTGGAAGTAGGAGTAGAAGTAGTAGTAGTTGTTGTTGTTGTTGTTGTTATTGTTGTAGCAGTAAAAGTAGTTGTAGTAGTAGTAGTAGAAGCAGTAGCTGTAGTACTTGTAGTAGTAGTTGTTGTATGAGTAATAGTTATTGTATGAGTAGTAATAGAGGTACCAGTAGCAGTAGTAGTAGAAGTAGTTGAAGTAGTTGTTTTAGCAGCAACAGAAGTAGTAGCACTAGCAATAGTAGTAGTAGTAGTAGTACTAATAAGATTAGTAGTAGTGGAAGTAGTAAATAGTAGTTGGAGTAGCAGCAGCAGCGGCAACAGTAGTAATAATAGTAGTAGCAATGGCAATAGTAGTAGTAGTAGCAACAGCTGTAGTAACTATAGTTGAAGTAGAAGCAATGGCAGCAAAAGTAGCAGCAGCAATAAAAATAATAGCAGCAGTAGTAGCAATAATAAAAGAAGTAGTAAAAGTAGGAGGAGTTGTTGAAGTAGTAGCAGTAGTCGCAGTAGGAGCAGTAGTATTAATAAGAGTAATTGTAGGAGGGCTTGTTGCAGTAGTAGTATTAGTTGTAATAGTAGCAATAGCAATAGTACTAGAAGAAGTAGTAGTAGTAGTAGTAATAGTAGTAAGAGTAGCAGTAGTAGTAATAGTAGTAGGAGTAGAAATTGGAGTAGCAGTAGAAGTAGTGGTTGTAGTAGTTGACGTAGTTTTTGTAGCAAGAGTAATAGTTGCAACAATAGTAGTAGTTGGAGTAGTAGTACTAGTAGGTGTAGCGATAGCAGTAGTAGGAGTAGTATCAGCGGTAGTAGCCGTAGTTGTAGTAGCTATTGTAGCTGTAGTAGTTGCCGGAGTAGTAGCAGCAGTAGTTGTAGTAGTAGTAGTAGCAATAGTTGTTGTGGTTATTATTGTTATTGTAGTAGTTGTAGTTGTAGTTGTAGTAGTAGTAGTAGTAGTAGTAGTAGCAGTAGTAGCAGTAGTAGTAATGGTAGTGGTTGTAGCAGCAGTAGTGGTAGTAGTAGTGGTAGTAATTGTAGTTGTGGTGGTAGTATTAGTCACAGTAGTAATAAAAGTGGTAGTAGCAATACTAGTAGTATAAGGAGAAGCAACAACAGTAGTAGAAGTAGTAGTAGTAGTAGTAGTAGTAGTAGAAGTAGTTACAGTAGTAGAAGTAGTAGTAGTAGTAGTAGTAGTAGTAGTAGTGGCAGCAGCCGTAATAGCGGTAATAGTAGCAGTTGTAGTTGTTGTATGAGTAGTAGTAGTAGTAGTAGTAGTAGCCAAACTAGAAATAGTAGTATTAGTCATAGTAGTGGTAGTAGTAGTAGTTGTAGTAGTCGTGGTGGTGGTAGTCACAGTAGTAGTAGTAATAATAGTAGTAGTAGTAGTAGCTATACAAGGAATTGGAGTAGTAGTAGTTGTTTTTGTTGAAATAGTAGTAGTAGTAGTAGTAGTAGTAGTAGTAGTAGTAGTAGTAGTAGTAGTAGTAGTAGTCGTAGTAGTAGTAGTAGTAGTAGTAGTAGCAGTAGCTGTAGCAGTAGCAGTAATAGTAGTAGTAGCAGCAGTAGTAGTTGTAGCAGTAGTAATAGTATTAGTAGTTGTAGTAGTAGCAATAGGTGTGGCAGTAGCAACAACAACAGTAGTGATAATAGTAGTAGTGGTGGGAGTAGTAGTAGTAGTAGTTGTTGTTGTTGTTGAAGTAGTAGTAGTCGAAGTAGTAGCAATAGTGGTAGTAGTAGAAGTTTTAGTAGTTATAGCAGTAATTGTTGTTGGATCAGCGGTAACAATAGCAACAGCAGAAGAAGTAGCAGTAATAATAGTAGAGCAGCAGCAGTAGTAGTAGTAGTAGTAGTAGTAAAAGTAGTAGTGGTAGTAGGAGCAGTAGCAAAAGTAGTAGTATTAGTACTAGCAGTAGCATGTGTAGTAGTAGTAGTTGTTGTAGTAATTGGAATAGGTGGAGTGGCGGAAATAGTTGTAGAAGTAGCAATCATACTAGTAGTAGTAGTAGTAGTAGTAGTAATATAATTAGTAGCTGTAGGAGGAGCAATAGTAGTAGTTGCAATACTAGTAGTAGTCACAGTAGTGGTAACAGCATTGTAAGTAGCAGCAGTAGCAGTAGTAATAGTAGTTGTAGGAGTACTAGTTGCAGTAGTAGTAGCAACGACAGTAGTAATATTAGTAGTAGTAGTAGCTGTAGTATTAGTAGTGGTAGTTGTCGTAGCAATAGTAGTAGTAGTAATAGTAGATGCAGCAGCAATAGTAGGAGTAGTAGTAGTAGCAGCAGAAGTAGTAACAATAGTAGGAATAGTAGTTGGAGTAGCTGTAGTGGTAGTCGGCGTAGTAGTTGAGTAGTCTTAGTAGTAGTAGGAGTATTTGTTGTAACAGTAGTAGTAGTTGAAGTAGTAGCAGTAGTAGTAATACTATTAGTAGAAGTAGTAGTAGAGGTAGTAGTAGTAATAGTAGTCATAGTGGTAGTAGTAGTAATAATAGTAGTAGTAGTAGTAGTAGTAGCAGTAGCAGCAGCAGTAGTAGCAGTAGTACCAGCAGTAGCAGCAGTAGCAGGAGGAGTAGTAGTAGCAGTAGTTGTAGTCAAAGTAGTAGTAGGAGTAGTAGTTGTGGTTGTTGTAGTAGTAATAGTCATAGTAGTCACAGTAGTAGTAGTAGTCATAGTAGTAGTAGTAGTACTAGTAGTAGGAGGAGCATTTTTAATGGTAGTACTAGAAGTAGAAGTAGTATTAGTAGTATTAGTAGTAGTAGAAGCATTTTTAATGGTAGTACTAGTCGTAGGAGGAGCAGTAGCAGATATTGTAGTAGAAGTTGTAGTATTAGTGGTAGTAGTAGTCGTGGTAGTCATAATAGTAGTAGTAATAGTTGTAGTATTAGTCATAATAGTAGTAGTTGTTGTAGTATTAGTAATAGTCGTAGTAGTAGGAGTTCCCACAGCTGTAGTTGTTGCAGTAGTAGTAGTAGTAGTAATAGTAGAAGTAGAACAAGTAGTACTTGTAGTAGTAGCAGTCATAGTAGTCGTAGAAGTAGTATTTGTTGTAGTAGAAGTAGTCGTAGTTGTGTAGTTGTAGTTTAGGTTGTAGTAGTTGCAGTAGATGTTGTAGTATTGTAGTGGTAGTAGAAATAGTAGTAGTAGCGGTTGTACTAGTAGTAGTTGTTGTAGTAGTGTTAGTACTAATATTAATAATAGTAGTAGTAGTACTAGTAGTAGTAGTACTAGTAGTAGTAATTGAACAGTAGTCGTAGCGATAGCAGTAGAGCACCAGCAGTAGTAGTAGTAGTGGCAGTGGCTACAGTAGTGGTTGCAACAGTAATAGTGGTAGTAGTTGTAGTAATAGTAGTAGTACCTGTAGTAGCAGTAGCAGTAGTAGTAGTAATAGTAGTTGTAGTAGTAGTAGTAATAGTTGTAGTAGCAGTAGTAGTAACAGTAGTAGCAGTACTAGTAATAGTAGCAGCAGTAGTAATAGTAGCAGTTGTAGTAGCAATAGCAGTCGTAGTAGTAATAGCAGAAGCAGTACTTGTAGTAGCACCGGCAGTAGTACTAGTGACGGCAGTAGTACTAGTAACAGTAATAGCAATAGTGGCGGTTGAAGCAATAGTAGCATTAATAGCAGTTATAGTAGTCGTAGTGGTAGAAGTAATAGTTGCAGTAGAAGTAGTGGTAGTTGTAGTAGTAGTAGAAGTAGTAGTAGTAGAAGTAGTAATAGCAATAGTAGCAATAGTAGTAGGAGTAGTAGCAGTAATAGTAACAGTAGTAGTTGTTGTTATAGCATTAGTAGTAGTACTAGTAATAGTTATTGTTGTAGTAGTAATAGTAGCAGTAGTGGGTGTAGCTGTAGTAATTGGTGTAGGAGAATTCGGTACTTGTAGTAGTGGTAATTGTAGTAGTAGTAATAGAAGTAATTATAGTAGTACTAGTAGTAGTAGTTGTAGTGATAGTAGTAGCAGTGGTGGTAACAACAGCAGCAGTAGTAGTAGCAGTTGTAGTATTAGTGGAAGTAATTAGTGTTGTTTTCTAAGTAGTTGTAATAATAGCGGTAATAGTAGTAGCAGCAGCAGTAGTTGTAGTTGGAGAAGTAATAGAATCAGAAAGAGTAATAGTAGGAGTAGCAGTAGAAGCAGTAGCACTAGTAGCAGTAATAGTAGTTTTGGTAGTCGTAGTAGTTTTAGTAGTCGTAATAGTTTTAGTTGATGAGGTAGCAATAGCAATAGTAGTCGGAGCAGTAATGGTAGTCGTAGTTGAAGTAATAGTAGTAGTAGTATTTGTTGTAGTAATGGTTGTAGTAGGATCTATAGTTGTAATAGTAGAAGTAGTTGCAACAGTAGTAGGAGTAGTAGTAGTAGTAGAAGTAGTAGTAGTGGTAGTAGTAGTCGTAGTATTAGTAGTAGTCATAGTAGTAGGAGTTCCCACAGCTACAGTTGTTGCAATAGTAGTAGTACTAATAGTAGAAGTCGAACAAGTAGTAGTAGTAGTTGTAGAAGTCATAGTAGTCGTAGAAGTAGTATTTGTTGTAGTAGAAGTAGTAGTAGTTGTGTAGCAGTAGTTTAGGTTGTAGTAGTTGCAGTAGATGTTGTAGTATTGTAGTGGTAGTAGAAGTAGTAGTAGTAGCAATTGTAGTAGTAGTGCTAGTACTAATATTAATAGTAATAGTAGTAGTAGTAGTAGTACTAGTAGTAGTAATTGTAGCCGTAGTCGTAGCCATAGCAGTAGAGCAAAAGCAACAGTAGTAGTAGTGGCAGTGGCCACAGTAGTGGTTGCAACAGTAATAGTGGTAGTAGTTGTAGTAATAGTGGTAGTACCTCTAGTAGAAGTAGTTATAGTTGTAGAAGTAGTGGTTGTAGTTGTAGTAATAGTAGTAGTAATAGTAGCAGTTGTAGTAGCAATAGCTGTAGTAGCATTCGCAGTAATTGTAGTAGCAGCGACAGTAGTACTTGTGGCGGAAGTAATAGTATTACCAATAATAGCAGTAGTGGCGGTTGTAGTAATAGCAGCAGTAATAGCAATTATAGTAGTCATAGTGGTAGTAGTAGCAGTTGTAGTAGAATTAGCGGTAGTAGTAGTAGTAGTAGCAATAGTAGTAGGAGTAGTTGCAGTAATAGCATCAGCAGTAGTTGTTGTTGTATCATTAGTAATAGTAGTAATTGGAGTAGTAGGAGTAGTAGTAGTTGTTGTTGTTGTAGCAGTAGTAATAGTAGCAGTAGTGGGTGTAGTAGTGGTAATTGTTGTAGGAGAATTAGTAGTTGTAGTAGTGGTGATTGTAATAGTAGTAATAGTAGTAATAGTAGTAGTACTAGTAATAGTAGTTGTAGTAGTAGTAGCAGTAGTCGTGGTAGTAGCAGCAACAATAGCAGTAGCAGTTGTAGTTGTAGTGGAAGTAATTAGTGTTGTTTTTGAAGTAGTTGTAATAATAGTGGTAATAGTAGTAGTAGTAGTAGTAGTAGTGGTAGTTCAAGAAGTAATAGAATCAGAAGGAGTAGTAGTACGAGTAGCAGTAGAAGCTGTAGCACTAGTTGTTGTAATAGTAGTCTTTGTAGTCGTACTAGAAATAGTAGTAGTCGTAGTAGTTTTAGTTGATGAAGTAGCAGTAGCAATACTAGTAGGAGCAGTAATGGTAGTCCAAGTTGTAGTAATAGTAGTAGTAGTATTTGTTCTAGCAATAGTGGTAGTAGTATTTATAGTTGTAACAGTAGTAGTAGTTGCAGCAGTAGTAAGAGTAGTAGTAGTAGTAGAAGTAATACTAGTAGTAGTAGTAGTAGTAATAATAGTAATAGTATTAATACAAGCAGTAGTATTTGTAATAGTAGTATTTGTAGTAGGCATATTAGGAGGAGGAGGAGGAGGAGTAGTAGAAGCAGCAGTAGAAGTTGTTGTTGTAGTAGCAGTAGTAGTGGTAGTAGTAGTAGTAGTTGTCATAGTTGTAGTTGTAGTAGTAGTATTAGTAGTAGTTGTAGTAGTAGGAGTTCCGACAGTTGCAGTTGTTGCAGTAGTAGTATTAGTAGTAGTAGAAGTAGAACAAGTAGTAGTAGTAGTAGTAGATGTCGTAGTAGATGTCGTAGTAGTCGTAGTAGTATTTGTTATAGTAGAAGTAGTAGTAATTGTGTAGTAGTAGTTTAGGTTGTAGTAGTTGCAGTAGATGTAGTAGTATTGTAGTGGTAGTAGAAGTAGTAGTAGTAGCATTTGTAGTAGTAGTTGTTGTTATTGTAGTGCTAGTACTAATATTAATAGCAGTACTAGTACTAGTAGTAGTAATTGTAGCAGTAGTCGTAGCCATAGCAGCAGAGCAAAAGCAATAGTAGTAGTTGTGGCTGTGGCCACTGTAGTGGTTGCAACAGTAATAGTGGTAGTAGTTGTTATAGTAGTAGTAGTACCTATAGTAGTAGTTGTTGTTGTTGTAGTAGAAGTAGTAGTAATAGTAGCAGTAGTAGTAGCAGTTGTAGTAGCAATAGCAATAGTAGCATTCGTAGTAGTAGTAGCAGAAGCAGTACTTGTAGTAGCAATGGCAGTAGTACTAGTGGCAGAAGTAATAGTAGTAGTAGTAATAGCAGTAGTGGCGGTTGTAGCAATAGTAGCAGTAATAGAAGTTATAGTAGTCATAGTGGTAGTAGTAGTTGTTGTTGTAGTAGAAGTAGCGGTAGTGGTAGTAATAATAGCAGTAGTAGCAATATTAGTATGAGTAGTAGAGATAATAGCAGCAGCAGTAGTTGTTGTTATACCATTAGTGGTAGTAGTAATTGTAGTATTAGGAGTAGTAGTAGTTGTTGTTGTTGTAGCAGTAGTAACAGTAGAAGTAGTGGGTGTAGTAGTAGTAATTGTTGTAGGAGAATTAGTAGTTGTAGTAGTGGTGATTGTAATTGTAGTAATAGCAGTAATAGTAGTAGTACTAGGAGTAGTCGTTGTAGTAGTAGTAGTAGCAGTCGTGGTAGTAGCAGCAGCAACAACAGTAGCAGTTGTAGTAGTAGTGGAAGTAATTAGTGTTGCTTTAGAAGTATTTGTAATAATAGTGGTTATAAAGTAGCAATAGTAGTAGTAGTAGTAGTTGTAGAATAATAGAAGCCGAAGGAGTAGTAGTAGGAGTAGCAGTATAAGGAGTAGCAGTAGTAGTAGTAATAGTAGTCATAGTAGAAATAGTAGTAGGCATAGTAGTTTTAGTTGATGAAGTAGTTGTAGCAATAGTAGTAGGAGCAGTAATGGCAGTCGTAGTTGTAGTAATAGTAGTACTAGTATTTGTTGTAGTAATAGTTGTAGTAGGATTTATAGTTCTAATAGTAGTAGTAGTAGGATCAGTAGTAGGAGTACTAATGATAGTAGAAGTAATAATCATAGTAGTAGTAGTAATAATAGTGGTAGCGACAGTAGTAGTCGTATAAATAGTAGTAGCAGTAGTAGTAGCTGGAGCTGTAGTAGTCTCACTATCAGTAGCAATATTAGTTTCAATAGCCGCAGCTATAGCAGTAGCACTAGTGGTCGTAGTAATAGCCGTAGTTGTTGTAGCAGCAGCAGTAGTAGCATTAGTAGTAATAGTAGTCGCAATTGTTGTGTAGTAGTATTAGTAGTAGAAACAACAGTAGTAATAGTTGTAAGAGCAGCTATAGTAGTAGTCGCAGTAGTAGTAGAAGTAGTCGCAATAATAGTAGCAGTAGTACTAGTTGCAGCGGTAATAGCAGTAGTAGTAGTGTTGTAGTAGTCGTAGTAGTTGCTATTGTAGTAGCAGTAGTAGTAGCAGTAGCAGTTGTCACTGTAGCTGTAGTTGTAGTAGTAGTCGAGGTAGTAGTTGTAGTAGTAACTGTAGCAGCAGTAGCAGCAGTAGTAGTAGTAGCAATAGTGGTAGCATTAGTAGTAGTATTAGCAGTAGCAACAGTAGAAGTAGTAGTAGTTATTCTAGGAGCAGAATCAATAATAGTAGTTGTTGTTGTTGTAGTAGTTGTAGCAGTAGTAACAATAATAGTAGTAGTAGCCATAGTAGCAGTAGTAGCAGTTTTAGGAGTAAGAGCAGTAGTAGCAGTTGTAGGAGTAATAGCAGTCATAGTAGCTGCAATAGTAGTAGTAGTAGATGTAGTAGTAGCAGCAAAAACTGTAGTAGCAGTAGTAGCAGTTGTAGCAATCATAGATGCAGTTGTCGTTGCAGTAACAATAGCAGTAGTTGTCGTAGTCATTGTAGTAGCGGTAGTAGTATTATAAGTACTAGTAGAGGTAGTGGTTGTAACAGCAACAACAGTAGTACTAGTAGTAGTGCTAGCCGCAGTAGTAGTTGTAGTAGTAGTACTAGTAGTATTAGTAGAAAGAGTAGTTGCAGTAATAGTATTAGCAGTAATAGTAGCAGTAGTAGTTACAGTAGTAGAAGTTGTAGTAGATGGAGTAGTGGCAATAGTAGTAGTAATAGTAGGGGTAGCAGTAGCAGTAGAAGTAGCAGTAGATGCAGTAGTATTAGTAGTCGTTGTAGCAGTAGTAGCATTAGTAGCAATAGTAGCAGTAGTAGTAATAGTGCTAGTTGTTGCAGTAGTAGTGGAATTATCAATAGTAATAGTTTTACTTGCAGTAGTTGTTGTTGTTGTTGTAGTAATAGTTACAATTGTAGTGCTAGTAGTTGTAGTTGTAGTTGTAGTACACATAGTAGTAGTAAGAGTAGCAGTAGTAGTCATAGTAGTAGTTGTAGTTATAGCAGTAGCAGCAATAGTAGTAGTAGCAGCAATTGTTGTTGTAGTAGTAGCAGCAGCAGTAGTAGTAGTAGTACTAGGTGTAGTAGTAGTAGTAGTAATAGTAGTAGTAGCTGTTGTTCGAGAAGTAGTACTAGCTATTGTCGTAGTGGCAGTAATAGCAGTAGTAGTCGTTGTAATAGTCATAGTAGTAGTAGTAGTTGTAGCTGTAGCAGCAGCAGCAGCAGTAGCAGTAGCAGTAGTAATAGTCATAGCAGCAGTAGCAGCAATTGTTATTGTAGTAGCTGCTGCTGCTACAGCTACAGCAGTAGTAGTATTATTATTATTATTAGTAGTAGTAGTAACCGCAGCAGCAGTAGTAGAAGCAATAGTAGTAGTATTAATTGTAGCAGTAGTAGTAGCAGCAGCTAAAGTAGTAGTAGGAGTAGTAGTAGTAGCACCAGCAAAAGTAGTAGTACTAGTAGTAGTAGTAGTAGTAGTAGAAACATTAGTAGTACAAACAGTATTAGCAGTTGTAGAAGCATTAGTAGTAGTGTTTGTTGCAGTAATAGTAGTAGTAGTAGTAAGAGTAGTAGTTGTATCAGTTTTAGTTGTAGTAGTAGTAGTAGCAATAGCCGCATTAGCAGCAGCAGCAGTAGCAGTAGTAATAGTAGTAGTTGTAGTTGTAGGAGCAGCAGTATTCGGAGTAGAAGCAGTACTAGTAGCATTAATTGTTGTAGAAACAGTAGTTGCAGCATTTGTTGTAGTACTAGTTGTTGTTGTTGTAGTAGAAGTAGTAGTTGTGATAGTACTAGTAGTAGTTGTTGTTGTTGTAGTAGTAGTAGTAGGAGTAGTAGTACTAATAGCACTAGTAGTTGTTGTAGGAGAATTTGTATTAATTGTAGTAGTAGTAATAATAGTCATTGTAGTAGGAGTAATAGTAGTAGTACGCGCAGTAGCTGTTGTACAACAAATAATAGTAGTGGATGTAGGAATTGTGGTAGTACTATTAATAGTAATAGCAGTAGTTGTAGGAGTAGTAGTAATTCAAGTGGTAGTAGTTGTAGTTGTAGTTGTAGTATTAGTGTAGTAGTAGTAGCAGTAGTAGTCATGGTAGTTGTAGTAGAAGGTGTAGTGGTAGTAGTAGTCGTAGTAATAGAAGTAGCAGCAGTAGCAGTAGTAGTAGTACAAGTAGCAGCAACAGCAGTAGCAGAAGAAGTAATGGTAGCAGTAGTAATTGTAGCAGCAGTAGTTGGAGTAGTTGAATTATTAGTAGTGGTAGTCGTGGTCATATTAGCAGTAGCAGTCATTGTTGCAATAGAAGTAGTTGTAGCATTAATAATAGCGGTATTATTAGTAGAAGTAGTAGTAATAGGAGTAGTAGTAGTAGTAGTAGTAGTAGTAGTAGTAGTAGTAGTAGTAGTAGTAGCAGAGTAGTAGTAGTAGTGGGAGTAGTAATAGGAATAGGGGTAGTTGTAGAAGTAGCAGTAGCATTAGTTGTAGTAGTAGTAGTGGTAATAGTAGTAGTAACATTCGTAGTATTCGTAGTAGCAATAGTTGCAGTAGTAATAGTAGTTGTAGGAGTAGTACGAGTAATAGTAGTAGGAGAAGTAACATTAGCATTAGTAGCAGTCGTAGCCATAATCCAAGTAGCAGCAGAAGTAGAAGTAGCGTCAGTAGTAGTAGTTGTAGTAATAGGAGTAGTAATATCAGTAGTAGTAGTAGTAGTCGTAGTAGTAGGAGCAACAGTGGTAATTGTAGGACTCGCAGCAAAACTAGTAGCAGTTATAGTAGTAGCAGCAGTAGTAGTCTTAGAAGTAGTAGTCGCGCTAACAATCGTAGTGGTAACGATTGTTGTAGTAGCAATAACAACAACAACAGTAGCAGCAGTAGGAGCAGCAACAGTAGTAGTAGCTGCTGTAGCATTAGTAGGAGTAGCAGGAGTAGTAGCAGCAGCAGTTATAGCTGTAATAATAGTAGTCGTAGCAGAAGTAGCGACAATACAAGTTGTAGTAGTAGTAGTAGCAGTCATAGTAGCAGTAGTCGCAATAGTAGAAGTTGTAGTAGCAGTAATAGCGGTAGCAAAAGTAGCATTAGTAGTTCTAGTAGTGGTACTAGTAGTAGCAGTAGTAGCAACAGTTACAGTAGTAGCAGCAAAAGTAGTAGTAGTAGTAGTAGCAGGAGTAGTTGTAGCAGCAGTAGTAGCAGTAATAGGAGTAGTAGTAGGAGTAGTAGCGGAATTAGTGGTTGTAGTAGTAGTGGTAATACTAGTAGTTGTAGTAGCGATAGTAGTAGTTATAGTTGGTGTATTAGGTGTAATAGTAGCAGTAGGAGGAATAGTTGTAGTAATTGTGGCAGTAGTAGTTGCAGTAGTAGCAGTAATAGTAGTAGTAGTATTAGTAGTAGTTGTTGAAGTAGTAGTAGTAAGCAGTTCTGGTAGTAGTAGTAGCAGCAGCAGTAGTACTAGTAGTAGTAGTAGAAGTAGTTGTTGTTGTTACAGTGGTAGTTGTAGTAATAGTAGTAGTAGGAGGAGGAGGAGGAGGAGGAGGAGGAGTACTAGCAGTTGGATTAGTAGTAGAAGTAGTAGCAGTAGTAGCAATAATAGTTGTAGTAGTAGGAGCAGTAGAAGTAGTAGTAGTCGTAGTTATAGTTGTAGCAACGGTAGTAGCAGTAGCAATAGTAGTTAGGGCAGTAGTGGTAATCATAGTAGTAATAGTAGCTGTAGGAGTGATAGTTGTAATAGTAGTAGTTGCAGTAGTGGTAATAATAGTAGTAGTAGTTGAAATAGTAGTGGTGGTAATAGTAGTGGAAGTAGTAGTAGTAGTAGTGAAAGTAGTAGTAGTAGTAGCAGTTGTTGTAATAGTAGTCGTAGAAATAGTTCTAGTAGTAATAGTTGTAGTAGTGGTAGTAGTAGTATAAGTAGTAGTAGTAATAGTGGTAGTGGTAGTAGTAGCTGTACTAATAGTAGTAGCAGCAGTAGTAGGAGTAGATGTAGTAGCAAGGGTTGTAGAAGTAGCCCTATTAGTTGCAGTAGTAGAGGTAATAGTGGTAGTAATAGCTATAGAAATTGTAGCATTTGTAGCAGGTGTAGTAGTAGCAGTAGTAGTAGTAGAAGTAGTAGTTGTAGTAGTTGTAGAGTAGCAATCACAATAGAAGTAGCAATAGTCGGAGCAACTGTAGTTGTAGTAGAACTGGTGGTAGCGGCAACAACTGTAGTAGTAGTTGTGTTAAACTAGTAGTAGTAGTAGTAGTGGTAGTAGTAGCAGTAATAGTAGAAGTAGTAGATGTCGTTGTAGCTATTGTTGCAGTAGTAGCCGAAGTAGTAGTAGTAGTATTTGTAGTAGCAGTTGTTCTAGCCGCAGAATCGATAGTAGCAGCAGTAGTTGTTGTTGCAGTAGTAGTAGTGGAAATAATAGTAGTAGTAGTTGCAGTAGTCGCAGTTGTAGCAGTGGCAGTAGAAGCAGTAGTAGTCATAATAGTAATGGTTGTAGTAGTAGTACTAGTTGTAGTAGTAGTAGTATGAAAAGAAGTAGTTGTAGCAATAGTAGTAGCAGCAGCAGTAGTCGTAGTTGCAGCATTATTAGCTGCTGTATTAGTAGTAGTACTAGTATTAGACGTAGTTGAATTCATAGTAGAATTAGCACCAGTAGGAGTAGTTGTAGTAGTGGTAGCAGCAGCAACAATGGTAGTAGTAGTTGCAGCAATATCAGTAGCAACAGTAGGGGTAGAACAAGTAGTAGTTAATGAAGTAGCAGTAGTTGTAGTAGTAGTTGTAGTAGTAGTAGAAGTAGTATTAGTAGTAGTAGAAGTAGTGGTAGTAGTAGTAGGAGTTGTAGTTGCAGTAATAACAAAAGTTGTAGTTGCGGTAGCAGTAGGAGTAGTAGTAGTTGTTGTTGTACTAGCAGCAGCAATAGTAGTAGTAATAGTTGTAGTAGTACTAGTAATAGTTGCAGTAGTTGCAGCAGCAACTGTAGTAGTAGTAGTAGCAGTAGTAGTAAGAGTAGTAGTTGTAGTAGTTTTAGTTGTTATTGTTGTAGTAATAGTAGTAGTAGTAGTAGTAGCAATAGCCGCATTAGCAGCAGCAGCAACAATAGTAGTAGTAGTAGTAGTAGTAGTAGTAGTAGTAGTAGTCGTAGTAGTAGGTGTAGCAGTAGTCATAGTGGAAGGATTAGTAGTAGCATTAGTTATAGTAGAAGCAGTAGTTGCAGCAATAGTTATTATACTAGTTGTTGTTGTAGTAGTAGTAGTAGTTGTAGTAGTAGTAGTAGTAGAAGTAGTAGTTGAAGTAGTAGTAGTAGTAGTAGAAGGCGCAGCAGTACTAGTAGCACTAGTAGTTGTTGTAGGAGAATTTGTATTAATTGTAGTAGTAATAATCATAGTTATAGGAGTAGTAGTAACAGTAGGAGTAATAGCAGTAGTATGAGCAGTAGTAGTTGCAAAACGAGAAGTAGTAGTGGAAGTAGCAATAGTAGTAGTATTAGTAATAGTAATGGTAGTAGTTGTAGGAGTAGTAATTCAAGTAGTGGTAGTTGTAGTTGTAGTTGTAGTTGTAGTGTAGTAGTAGTAGCAGTAGTAGTAGGAGTAGTAGTCATGGTAGTTGCAGTAGAAGGTGTAGTGGTAGTAGAAGTAGTAGTAATAGAAGTAGCAGCAGCAGCAGCAGTAGTGGTAGTATTAGTACGAGTAGTAGTAGCAACAACAGCTGAAGAAGTAATGGTGGTAGTAGTAGCAGTAGTAGCAGTAGTAGGAGCAGTTGAAGTAGTGGTAGTAGTAGTAGTAGTGGTCATATTTGGAGTAGCAATCACGGTTGTAGTAGAAGCAGTTGTAGCATTAATAATAGCGGTAGTAGTAGTTGAAGTAGTAGTAGTAGGAGTAGTAGTAGTAGGAGGAGGAGTAGTAGTAGTAGGAGGAGGAGTAGCAATAGTAGTAGTAGTAGTAGTAGTAGTGGAAGTAGTAATAGGAATAGGGGTAGTAGTAGAAGTAGTAGTAGTGGTAATAGTAGTAGTACTAGTAATAGTAGTAGCAGTAGTAATAGTAGTTGTAGGAGTAGTAGGAGTTGAAGTTGTACTGTTAGGAGTAGTAGTGGTAGCAATAGTGGTAGCCAAAGTAGTTGTAGTAGTAATTTTAGTTGTAGTAGTAGTCATAGAAGTAGTAGCTATAGCAGAAATTGTAGTATTCGTAATAGGAGTAGTTGTAGTCGTAGTAGTAGCAATAGTAGTAGTAGTGGCAGTAGTAGCGACAACAGCAGTAGAAGTTGTAGCTGTAATAGTGGTAGTAGTATTACCTGCCGCATTAGTAGTAGTCATACTAGTAGTTGTAGCAGCAGCTGTCGTAATAGTAGTAGGAGCATTTGTAGCAGCAGTAGTAGTAACAGTAATAATAGTAGTAGTAATAGTAGTAGAAGCAGCAATATTGGAACTAGTAGTTGTATTAGTAGTGTTAGAAGTAGTAGTGATAGCAGCAGTAGCAAAAGTAGTTGCAGTAGTAGCTGCAGTTGCATTATTAGTAGTAGTAGGAGTAGTATTAGTAGCATTAGTAGCAATCATAGCCATAATGCAAGTAGTAGCAGTAGAAGTAGCAGCAGCATATGTAGTAGTAGTTGTAGTATTCGGAGTAGTAATATTAGTAGTAGTAGTAGTCGTAGCAACAGCAACAACAGAGGTAATTGTAGCAGTAGCAGCAAAAATAGTAGCGGTTATAGTAGTAGCAGCAGTAGCAGTCGCGCTAACAGTAGTAGTGGTAGCAATTGTTGTAGGAGCAATAACAACAACAACAACAACAGCAACCGTGGTAGTAGCAGTAGCAGCAGCAGCAGTAGTAGTAGTAGTAGCAGCAGTTGGAGCAGTAGTAGAAGTAGAAGCTGCTATAGCATTAGTAGTAGTAGTAGGAGTAGGAGTAGCAGTAGCAGCAGTTGTAGCAGTAATAGTAGTAGCCGTAGTAGAAGTAGCAACAATACCAGTAGTAGTAGTAGTAGTAGTAGCAGTAGTAGCAGCAGTAGTAGTAGTAGTAGTAGTAGTACTCATAATAGTAGTAGTCTCAATAGTTGCAGTCGTAGTAGTAGTAGTAGCAGCAGCAAAAGTAGTATTAGTACTTCTACTACTGCTACTAGCAGTAGCAGTAGTAACAGTTCTTACAGTAGCAGCAACAAAAGTAGTAGTAGTAGTAGTAGTAGCAGGAGTAGTAGTAATAGGAGTAGTAGTCGGAGTAGTAGTGGAAGTAGTTGAAGTAGTGGTAGTAGTAGTAGCAGCAATAATAGTAGTAGCAGTAGTAGTGGTAATAGTAGTAGTTTTAGTAGTGATAGTAGTAGTTCTAGTAGGTGTATTGGGACCAATAGTAGCAGTAGGAGTAATAGCAGTAGTAACAGTGGTAATAGTAGTTGCAGTAATAGCAATAATAGTAGTAGGAGTATTAGGAGTAGTTGTTGAAGTAGTAGTAGTAGCAACAATAGTAGTACTAGTAGTAGTAGTAGATGTAGTTGTTGTTGTTATAGTGGTAGTTGTAGTAATAGTAGTAATAGTAGTACTTGTTGTTGTAGTAGTAGTAGCAGTACTAGTAGTAGGAGTAGTAATATAAGTAGTAGCAGTAGTAGCACTAATAGTTGTAGTAGTAGGAGTGGTACAACTTGTAGTATTCTTAGTTGTAGCAGTAGCAGCTGTAGTAGCAGCAACAATAGTAGTTAGAGCAGTAGTGGTAATCATGGTAGGAATAGTAGCAATAGGAGGTGTAGTTGTAACAGTAATAGTAGGAGTAGCAGTAATACTAATAGTTGTTGTAGTAATAATAGTAGTAGTAGTAGTAGAAATAGTAGTGGTGGTAATAGTAGTAGAAGTAGTAGTAGAAGAAGTTGTAGCAGCAGTAGTAGTAGTAGTAGTTGTTGTAGTTGTAGTAGTAGTCGTAGAAGTTGTTCTGGAAGTAGTAGTAGTAGTAGTAGTAGTAGTAGTAGTAGTAGTAGTAGTAGTAGTAGTAGTAGTAGTAGTAGTAGTAGTAGAAGTAGTAGTAATAGTGGTAGTGGCAGTAGTAGCTGTACTTATAGTAGTAGCAGTGGTAGTAGTAGCAGATTTAGTAGGGAGGGTTGTAGAAGTAGCCCTAATAGTTGCAGTAGTAGTAGAAATAGTGGTAATAATCGCTATAGAAGTTACAGCAGTAGTAGCAGGTGCAGTAGTAGCAGTAGCAGTAGTAGTAGATGTAGTAGTTGTAAGAGCAGCAGCAGTAGCAGTTGCAGTAGAAGTAGCAATAGTCGTACCAACTGTAGTTGTATTAGAACTAGTGGTAGCTGCAACAGCAGTAGTAGTGGTTGTGTTGAAGTAGTAGTATTCGTAGTAGCCGTAGTAGCAATAGTAGTAGTAGTGGCAGTAGTAGCAGCAGTAGTAGAAGTAGTAGAAGTTGTTGTAGATATTATTGTAGTAGTAGGCGAAGTAGTAGTAGTACTAGTAACTGTAGCAACAGTAGTAGTAGTAGCAATAGTAGTAGTAGTTGTAGTAGTAGTTGTTCTAGCAGCAGAATCGATAGTAGCAATAGTAGTTGTTGTTGTTGTAGTAGTAGTAGTGGTAATTGTAGTAGTAGTAGTAGTAGTAGTCGCAGTCGTCACAGTGGCAACAGTAGCAGTAGTTGTCGCAGTAGTTGTAGCAGTAGTTGTGGTCATTGTAGCAGTAGTTATGGTAGTTGTAATAGTAGTTGTTGTAGTAGTACTAGTTGCAATAATAGTAGTAGGAAAATAAGTAGTTGTAGCAGTAGCTGTAGTAGTTGTAATGGTAGCAACATTATCAGTTGTAGTATTAGTAGTTGCAGTTGTATTAGAAGTAGTTGATTTAGTAGTAGAACAAGCAGTAGTAGGAGTAGTTGCAGTAGTGGTAGCAGTGTTAGTAGTAGTCGTAGTAGTTGCAGCAGTATCAATAGTAGTAATAGCAGTAGTAGTAATTGTAGCAGCTGTAGCAACAACAACAGTCTGAGTAGAACAAGTAGTAGTTAAAGAAGTAGTAGTTGTTGTTCTAGTAGTTTTAGTAGTAGTTGTAGTACTAGTAGCAGTAGTATTAGCAGTAGTAGAAGTAGTGGTAGTAGTACTAGGAGTAGTAGTTGCAGTAGTAACAAAACTAGGAGTAGCAGTGGTAGTATTAGCTGTCGCAGTAGCAATAGTGGTTGTTGTTTGAGAAGTAGTAGTAGTAGCGTTAGTTGTAGAAGTAGTAGTTGTAGTAGTAGTTGTCACAGTAGTATTAGTAGTAGCAGTAGTAGTAGAAGTAGTTGTAGCAGTAGTACAATTAGTAGTAATAGTTGTGGTAGTAGGAATAATAGTAGTTATAGTAGTAGTTGTAGTTGTTGGAAAATTATTAGTAGTAGTAGTCGTTGTAGCAGTTGTAGTTGTCGTAGTAGTTGTTGTCATAGTAGTAGTAGTCATAGTTGTGGTAGTAATAGTAGTAATAATAGTGGTAGTTGTAGAAAAAGTAGCAGAAGTGGTAGTAATAGTAGTTTTAGAAGCGGTAGCCATATAGTTGCAGTAGTAGTAGCAGTAGTAGAAGTAAAAGGCGTAGTTGTAGTTGTAGTAGTAGAAGTAGCAGTAGTACCAACAGCAGCAACAGCATCAGGAGTAGTGTAGTAGCAGTAGTAGTAGCAGAAGTAGCATTAATAGTAGTTGTAGTAATAGTAGTAATAGTAGTAGTTGTAGTAGTAGTTGTTGTAGTTGCAGCAGAACCTATAGTAGTAGCAGTAGCAATAGTCATAGTAGTAGTTGCAACAATAGTAGTAGTAGGAGAAGTAGAAGTAGTAGAAGTTGTAGCAGCACCAGTAGCAGCAACAGTAGTAGTAGTAGTACTTGTAGTAGCAGTTGTCATAGTAGTGTTGCAGCAATTGCAGTAGTAGTAATATTAGTAGAAGTAGCAATAGTAGTTGTAGTAGTTGTAGCTGTAGAGGTAGTAGTAGTCGTAGTAGTAGTGGTAATAGTAGCAATTGTAGTAGCAGTACTAGTAGCAAAAGCAGTAGTAGTAGGAATGAAGTAGTTGTAGCAGTAGCAGTAGAAATAGTTGTAGTAACAACAGTAGTAGCAATACTTGCAGTAGTAGTAGCAGTAGTAGTAGTTGTTGTAGTTGTAGTAGTTGCAACGGTATCAGTGGTAGTAGTAGTAGCAGTAGTAGGAGTAGTAGTGGTTATGGTAGTTGTAGCAGTAGTAGCGGCACCAGCAGTATGAGTAGAACTAGTAGTAGTTAAAGTAGCATCATTAGTAGTAGTAGTAGTAGTTCTAGTCTTAGTAGCAGTAGTAGTTGTACCAGTAGTAGTAGTGATAGTAGTAGCAGGAGTAGTAGTAGCAGTATTAGTACTAGGAACCGTAGTAGCAGTAGTAGTAGTTATCAAAGTAGTAGTAGTTGTAGCAATAGCTGTAGCAGTAGTAGTAGTAGTAGTAGTCGCAGTAGTAGCTGTAGTAGTAGTAATAGTAGAACTAGTTGTAATAGTAGTAGTATAAGTTGCAGTAGCAGAAGTAGTAGTAGTAATAGCAGCAATAGTAGCAGTTGTCTGAGTTGTTGCAGTTGTTGGAAAAGTAATAGTAGTAGTTATTTTAGTAGGTGTAGTACTAGTAGTAGAAGCAGCAACAGTAACAATGGCAGTAGTATTAAAAGTTGTAGTAGTATTAATAGCCGCAGTAATAGTAGCTATAGTAGCATTAGTAGTAGCAGTAGTAGTACCATCAAATGTAGTAGTAGAAGTAGTAGTAGCAGCAGCAAAAGTAGTAGTGGTAGAAGTAGTAGCAGTCATCCTAGTAGTAGTAGCAGCAATTCTAGTAGTAGGAGTAGCAGTATTAGTACTAGTGGTAGAAGTTGAAGTAGTAGAAGTTGAAGAAGCAACAGTAATAGTAGCAGTAGCAGTAGTGCTAGTTGTTTTAGTAATAGTAGTAGTAGCCGTTGCAGTTGTAGTAGTAGTTGCAGCAGTTGCATTAGCGACAATTGTAGTATTAGTCATAGCAGCAGCAGTAGTACTAATAGTAGTAGTAGTAGCAGCAGTCGTAGCGGGGGTAGTAGTAGTAGTACTAGTAGCTATAGTTGCAGTAGTAATGGAAGTAGTAGTAGCAGTAGGTGTAGTAGTAGTAGTAGTAGTAGCAGCAGCATTAGTACTAGAAGAGCTTGTAGTAGATATAGTGGTAGTAGTAGGAGTACTAGTAGTCGTAGTAGCAACAACAGTAGTGGCAGAAGCAGTAGTAGCAGCGATAGTAGTATTAGTAGAATTATTTGGAGTCATTGTAACAGTAGTAGCAGCAACAACAACAACATTATTATTAGTAGGGGTAGTAGTAGTAGTCTTTGTAGTAGCTGCAGCAGTATTAGGAGTAGCAGTAGTAGCATTCTAGTAATAGTAGCAGTAGCAATATTAGCAGTAGCAGCAGTAGGTGCAGTAGTAGTAGTAGTAATAGTAGTCGTATCAGTAGCAGCAGCAGCAGCAGTAGTAGTATAGCTACTGGTAGTAACGGTAGTAGTAGTTGAGGTAGGAGAAGTTATTGTAGTAGTGGCAATAGCTGTAGCGGTAGTAGTAATAGTGGTGGTAGTTGTTGTTGTTGAAATAACAACGATAGTAGTAGTAGTTGTTGTAGTAGTAACAGAAGTAATGGTGGTAGTAGTAGTAATAGTAGTCGTAGTAGTAGTAGTAGTAGTAACAGGAATAGTAGTAATTTTACAAGTAGTAGTAGTAGCAGTGGAAGTAGTTGTAGTAGAAGTAGTAGCAATAGTTGTAGCAGTAGTAGTTGCAGTAGTGGTAGTGGTAGCAGCAAAAGTAATAGCATTATTAGTAGCAGAAGCTGAAGTAGTAGTACTAGTAGCAGTGGCAACAACAACAATAGTAGTAGGTGTACTACTAGTGGTTGTTGTAATAGTTATTGTAGTAGTAGTAGTCATAGTAGTAGTAGTAGTAACAATAATATTATTAGTAGTAGTTGTAGTAGCAGTATTAGTAATAGTAGTAGCAGTTGTAGCAGAAGTAGCAGTCATAGAAGTAGTAGTAGTAGTAGTAGCACTAGAATCAGTAGCAGTAGGAGCAGTAGTAGTAGTGTAGTAGTAATAGCGGTAGTAGTACTAGCAGTTGTAGAAGTAGTGGAAGTAGTAGCAGCAGTAGCAGTAGAAGTAGTAGTAGTAGTAGTTGTTGTTGTAGTGGAAGTAGTAGCAGTAGCATTAGTCGTAGCATTAGTGGTAGTAGGAGAAGTTGTAGTAATAGTGGTAGTAGTGCTAGTAGAAGTAGAAGTAATGGAAATAGTAGGAGTAGTAGGCGGAGTAATCGTAGTAAAAGAAGTTGTTGTTGTAGCAGTAGTAGCAGTAGTAGTAGTAGGAGTAGTAGTAAAAATTGTGGTAGTAGTAGCAGTAGCAACATTAGAAGCCGTAGCAGCAGTAGCAATAGTAGCAGTAGCAGCAGTTTTAGTAGTTGTAATAGTTGTGGTAGCAGTAGTAGCAGCAATAGTAGTGGTAGTAGTAGTAGTAGTAGTAGTCACTGTTGTAGTGCTAGTAGTTTGAGTAGTAGTAGTAGCAATAGTAGTTATAGTAGTGATCATAGTAGTAGTAGTAGTAGGACGAGTAGTAGTTGTAGTAGTAGTAGTAGTAGTAGAAGTAGCAACACTATTAGTAGTAGTAGTAGTAGCATTGGTGGCAGTAGTAGTATTAGTAGCCGCAGTAGTAGCAGTAGTAGTAGTAATAGGAGTAGTGGTAGTAGTGGTAGTAGTTGTTGTAGTAGTAGTAGTTTATTTAATAGTAATAGTAGTAGTAGTAGCAGGAGTAGTATTAGTAGTAGTTGTTGTAGTTGTTGTAGTAGTAGTAATAATAGTAATAGTAGTATTAGTAGTAGTAGTTGCAGTAGTAGTAGTGGTAGTAGTAATAGTAGCGGTTATAGTAGTAGTAGTATTTCTACTAGTAGTAGTAGCTGAGGTAGTTGTAGTCGCAGTATTAGCAGTAGAAGTAGCAATAGTATTAGTAGTAGTAGTCATAGTTTTTGTAGTAGTAGTAGCAGCAGTAGTAGCAATAGTAGTAGTAGTAGAAGTGGCGATAGTAGTAGTGGTTGAAGTAGTAGGGGTAGTAGTCGTATTAGTAGTAGCAGTAGTTGTAGTAGCAGTTGTTGTGGCAGTAGTGCTAATAGCAATAGTGGTAGTAGTAGAACTTGTAGTAGTAGTAGTAGTTGTTGTTGTTGTTATACTTGTAGTAGTAGTGCTAGAAACTGCAGAAGTAGTATTAGTAGTCATAGTAGTTATAATACTTGTACTTGTTATACTAGCAACTATAGTAGTAGTAGTAGCAGTAGTAGAAGTAGTAGTAGTAGTAGTAGTTGTTGTTTTTGTTGTAGTTGTAGTAGTTGTTGTAGCAGCAGTTTTAGAAGTACGAGTAGTAGTAGAAGCAGTAGTAGTAGTTGTTGTAGTGGTATTCACAATAGTAGTAGTTCTAGCAGTAGCAGTGGGAGTAGCAATAGTAATAGTAGTCGCAGTAGTAATAGTAGTTCTAGTAGTAGTAGCAGCAGGAGTAGTAGTAGTAGTAGTACAAGTAGTGCTAGTAGAAGTAGTAATAGAAGTAGCAGTAGTAGTAGATGCAGCAGCTGCAACAGCAGTAGTAATAGTAGTAGTAGGAGGAGTAGTTGAAGAAGCAGCAGTCGAATTAGTAGTAGTAGCAGCAGTAATAGTAGTAGTGGAAGTAGGAGTCAGAGTAGTAGTAGTAGGTATGGTGGTAGTAGTAGAAGTAGTAATAATAATTGTTGTATTAGTTGTAGTAGTAATAGGAGTAGTAATAGTGGTAGTTGCAGTGGTATAGTAATAGCAGTAGTAGTTGTTGTTGTGGTGGTAGTAGTAGTAGTAGCAGCAGTAGTAGTCGTTATTGGAAGAGAAGTAGCAACAGTAGTAGCTGTAGTAGTAGTGGTAGTCACAACAACTGTAATTGAAGCAGCGCTTGTTGTAGTGGCAACTACAGCTTAAGTTGTAGTGTTATGGTAGTAGTAATAATAGCTGTAATAGGAGCAATAGTAGTAGTTGTTGCAGCTGTGGTTGTAGTAGTAGTATAAGTAATAATAACAGTAGTAGCAGTCACTGTAGTAATAGCAATAGTAATAGTCATTGTATCGATAGCATTAGTAATAGCAGAAAGTAGTAGTAGTGATAGTAGTAGTAGTAATAGTAGTAGCAGTAGTAACAGCAATAGTAGTAGTAGGAGTAGTGGCAATAGTAGTAGTGGAAACAGTAGCAGTAGTAGTATCAGTTGTAGCAGCAGATTCTTGTTGTTGTTCTTGTTGTTGTTGTTATAGTACTAGTCGTAGTAGTTCAAGCAACTATAGTAGTAGTAGCAGTAGGATAGAAGCAGTAGTAGTAGCAGTAGTAGTAGCAATGTAGTTGTTATTGTTGTTGTTGTTATAGTACTAATCGTAGTAGTTCAAGCAACCATAGTAGTAGTGGTAGTAGGAGCAATAATAGGAGTAGCAGTAGGATAGAAGTAGTAGTAGTAGTAGTAGTAGCAATACAAGTAATAGTACTAGTAGTTGTAATAGAAGTAGCATTAGTTGTAGTAGTAGTAGTAGTAGTAGCAGTAGTAGCAGCAGCAGCCGCATTAGTAGTACTACTAATAGTAGAAGTAGTAGGAGTAGTAGAAGAAGTAGCAATAGTAGTAGCTGTAGTAGTAGTACTAGGAGTAATAGTATTAGGGGTAGTCGTAGTAGTAATAATAGTAGATGTCGGAGTAGTAGTTATAGTAGTAATAATCGATGTTGGTGTAGTAGTAGTAGTAAATGTAGTATTGGTAGCAGTAACAGTAGTAGTTGTGGCAGTAGCTACCGTAGTTGTTGTAAGAGCAGTAGCAGTAGCAGAAGCAACAGTAGTAGTAATAGTCGCAGCAACTGGAGAAGTATTGTTGTAGTAGTAGTCGTAGTAGTCGCTATGGTAGTAGTAGTAGTCGCTGTAGTAGTAGTAGTAGCAGCAGAAATAGTAGCAAAAGCAGTAGTTGTTGTAGCTTTAGTTGTAGTAGTAGTGTAAGTAGTAGTAGTAGTAGCAGTAATTATAGTAGAAGCAATAGTAGTAGTCGGAGATGGGTAGTAGTAGCAGTTGTAGTAGCAGCATCAGCAATAGTAGTAGTACTAGTAGTAATAATAGTAGCAACATTAGTAGTAGCAATAGTGGCAACAGTAGTAACAGTAGTCATGGTATTAGTAGGGTAGTAGTAGGAGTGCCGTACAAGCAGTAGTAGTATCAGTAGTAGTAGGAGCAGTAATAGGAGTAGAGTAGTAGTAGAAGTAGTAGTCATAGTAGTTGTAATAATATTAGTAGTAGTAGTAGTGATAGTAGTGATAGTAGTAGTATTAGAAGTTACAGTAGTAGTAGTAGAAGTAGTAGTAGTAGGAGGAGGAGCGGTAGTAGAAGTAGCAGTACAAGTAGTGGTAGTAGTTGTTGTTGTAATAGAAGTAGCAGCAGTTGTAGTAGTAATAGTAGCAGTAGTTGTTGTAATAGAAGTAGCAGTAGTCGTAATAGTAAGTATAGTTGTAGTAGGAGTAGTAGAAGAAGTAGCAGTAGGAGTGGTAGAAGTAGTAGCAGTAATAGTAGTCGTAGTAGTAGTAGCAGTAGTAGGAATAGTAGTAGTAGTAGAAGTAGTGTTAGTTGTGCTAGTAGTAGTGGTAATAGTAGTAATAATTGAAGTATTCGTGATAATAGTAGTTGTAGTAGTTCTAGTAAAAGTGGTTGTAGTAGTAGTAGTTGTAGCAGTACTAGAAAGAGTTGTAGTAGTAGTAGTAGTAGTACTACTACTACTATCATTACAATCACTACACCTGCTAGTACTCTTACTACAACTACAGCTATGGCTACGACAACTAGAACTCCTTCCCCTACTGCTACCGCTGCTAGTACTACTACTCCTATTACAACCAGTAGTAGTATGACTATTACTACAACAACAACAACTGCTGCTGCTACTACTACTGCTTTGAAACTAGTACCAGTACTACTACTGTTACAACTACAACAAGAACTACTACTACAACTATTCCTGCTCTGATTCCACCTACGACTACTACTGTGCTACGGTTGCTCCTACTTCTACTACTATTACTACTAATACTACTGCTACTACAACAACAAATACTACTGCTACTACTACAACAACTACTACTACCACTACTACTACTACTACACCTACTACTGCTACTACTAAAACTACTACTACTGCTGCTACTACTAAAACTACTACTACTACAGCTACCACCACCACCGCCACTACTGCTATTACTACTACTACTGTTGCTACTACTAATACGACTACTAGTACTTTTATTACTCATACTACTATTATGACTACTACCACTACAACAACTACAAATACTACAACTTCTGCTCCTACTACTACTACTGCTACCGCCACCACCGCTACAACTCCTACTACTACTACTATTACTACAACTAGAACTACTAATACGACTACTACACTAACTTCAACTACTACTCCTACTCCTACTCCTAGTACTGTAACTACTACTCCTACTACTATACTACAACTACTGCGACTCCTACTACTCCTCCTCCTCCTACTACTACTACTACTACTACTCTTCTAGTACAATAGCTACTACTAGTACTCTAACAACAAGTACTACTACAATTACTATTGCTCCTACTATTACTACTAATACTACAACTTCAATCACTACTACTACCACTATTACTACTACTAAAACTACTACCACTACTACCTCCACTACTAAACTTCAATCACCACTACTACCACTACTACTGCTGCAGCAGTTGCGGCTGCTGCTACTACTCCAGCTGCTGCTGCTGCTACTACTACTACTGCTGCTGATCCTACTCCTACTCCAACTCCTACTGCTACTATTACAACTACTACTGCTACTACTACCACTACTACAACTACAATGACCACTACTACTACAACTACAACTACCACTACTACAAGAACTACTACTACTACTACGGCTACTCCTACTACTCATAATAGAAATACTACTCCTATTGCTACTACTACTACTACTAATGCTGCTGTTGCAGCTGGTATTGTTGGTGCAGCTACAGCTATTACTACTACTAGTTCTTCTGCCACTACTCCTACTCCAACAACAACGCCTGCTACTCCTGCTACTACTCTAACTCCTACTAGTCCAACTACTACTCCTACTCCTTCTACTGCTGCTGCTACTACTACTACTACTACTACTACTTCAACTGCACTACCACTAATACTACTACTACTCCTACTACTACTACTACAACAACAACAACAACTACTGCTACTTCAGCAACTACAACTACTCCTTTTATTACTACTACAATTGCTACTGCTACTACTACAATTACTAGTACAACTCATATTATTACTTCTAATTCTACTACTACTGCTACAAATACTGCTACTAAGATTGTGAATGCCACTACTTCTATGACAAGAATAACTACTACTACTACTAACACTACTACTAGTATTGCTACTACCATAACTTCTCCTACCACTACTATTGCTACTCCTACTGCTACCACTACTACCACTCCAACTAATGCTATGACTGCTAATCGAACTATTGCTACTCCTATTACTACTACTGCAACTACTACTCCGATTACTACCACTACTATTGCTACTACTACTACTACTGCAACAACAACAACAACTATTACTACTTCTAGTACAACTTCTACTACTACTACTCCTTCTGCAGCTGCTACTACCACAACTACTACCACTATTACTACTACTAGTACTACAACTATTTTTGCTCCAAATCCTACTTCTTCTACTACTACTCCTCCTCCTCCTCCTCCTCCTACTACTACTCCTACTCCAACTCCCATTACTACTATAATTGCTACTTCTGCTACTACCCCTAATTCAATAACTACCACTCCAGTTACTACTCCTACTACTATTACTGCTGCTAGTACTACTACTTATACTACTACTAATAGTACCACTACTTCAACTACTACTAATCCTACTACTAGTCCCACTCCTAATCCTACAAGTCCTACTACTACTAGTTCTCCTACTAATGTTGCTACTACTACTACTATTGCAACTGCTATTGCTACTCCTACTACTACTAATACTATGACTACTACTAATCCTAATACTCCTACTACATCTGCCACTGCTACTGCTACTATACTACTACTACAACTATTCTAACTACTACTACTCATATTACTACGACTACTCCAAACTCTCCTACTACTAATACTACTGCAACCAATGCTGCTTCTATTACTACTTCTACTGCTACTGCTCCTTCTGTAACTACTACTACTGCTTCTACTACTACATCTACTACTACAACTACTACTCCTACTACTACTACTCAGCTACTAGTACTGCTAATGCTACTACTACTCCACCTCCCAACTCCTGCTGCTGCTACTGCTCCTAGTACTACTACTACTACAACAACTATTTGTATTACAACTACTACCAAAAATGCATCTAATGTTACTACTACAACAACTACTACCACTACTTCTAATACTACAACTACTAGTACTACTACAACTACTACTACCACTACAACTACTCCTATTACTACAACTACTACTACTACTACTATTACTACTACTACTACTACTACTACTACTACTACTACTACTACTACTACTACTACTACTACTACTACTACTACTACTACTACTTCTACTACTACTACTACTTCTACTACTACTACCACTACAATTACTACTACCACTCATACTATTACTTATAGTGATATTATTACTACTAGTGCTGCTACAACTATTACTACTAATTCTGCTGCTATTCCTCCTTCTGCTGTAGTTGCGGCAGTTGCTGCTGCGACTCTTATGGCAACTACTGTTGCTGTTGCTTCTGTTGCTGCAGTTACTACTTCTACTACTACTACTACTTTTGTTGCTGCTACTGCTTCCTCTACTACACTACTACTACAACAACAACAACAGCTACTACTACTACAACTACTACTATTGTAGCAAGTATGACTACTACTGCTACTACTATAGCTACAACTACTCTACTTACTACTACAACTACGACTCCTCCTCCTTCTACTACTACTGCTATTACTACTGCTGCTTCTGCTACTACTACTACTTCTGCTGCTATTACTACTACTGCTGCTACTAGTACTACTATTACCACTACTACTACTCCTCCTACTACTACAACAACAACTACTACAATTACTACAACTACTACTACTTTTCCTACCACTCTTTCTACAACTACTACTACTTCTACTACTACAACAACTACTACTACCACTGCTACTACTGCTGCTACTACTACCACTACTTCTGCAACTACTCATACTATTACTACTACTACTATAATGACTTTCGCTAACGTGACTACTACTTCGACTACTACTACTCCTACTCCAACTCCAACTGCTACTTGGACTCCTACTACTACAACTAGTACCACTGCTCCAACTTCTACTGCCCCTACTACTACTCCTATACCAACTCCCACTTCAACTACAGCTACTATCACTACCCCCACTACTGCTACTACTGCCGTAGTCGCTATTGCTGCTACTATTACTACAACTACTACTGCTGCTGCTACTGCTACTACTACTACTGCAACTACTACTATTACTAATACTACTGCTACTACTACTACTACTACTTCTACTTCTACTACTACTATTACTACTACTACCACCACTACTACTACTACTACTACAACTACTCCGACTACTACTCCTACTCCAACTCCTACTGCTACTAAAACTCCTACTACCACTACTCCAACTACTACTACTCCTACTATTGCTACTACTCCTACTACTCGCAGTACTACTACTACTACTATTGCTAGTGCTACTACTATTACTAATGCTACTACTATCACTATTATGATTAGTACTACTATGCTACTACTGTTACTATTACTACCACTACTAGTACTCCTCCTACGGACACTCCTGCTACTATTACAACTACTCTTGCTCCTGCTACTACTACAACTACTCCTACTCCTACTACTGCAAGTACCACTACAACTACATCTACTACTCCAACTACTACTACTGCTACTCCTGTTATTCCTACCACAAATACTACTCCAACTACCACTATTCCTACTACTACAACTACTACTACTACTACTATTACTATTACTACTATTACTATTGTAGTTACTGCCACCACTACCACTACTACTTCTACTACTGCACGTACTCTGACTCCTACTACTACTACTGCCCCTACTCCTACTACTGCTACTCCTACTCCTACTACTGCTACTACTACTCCTACTCCTACTACTGCTACTACTACTCCTACTCCTACTACTGCTACTACTACAACTGCTACTACTTCTATGACTACTCCTACTACTACTGCAACAATTACTACTACTCCAACACCTACCACAACTACTCCTACTCCTACTCCTATTGCTACTACTACTATTTCTACTCTACTTGTACAACTGCTACTACTTGTACTCCTACTTCTACTACTACTACTATTATTACTACTACAACTACTACTACTAAAACTACTACTACTACTACTACTACTCTACTAAAACTACTACTACTACTACTACTACTACTACTACTACTATCACTTTGACTCCTCCTCCTCCTCCTACTACTACTACTCCTCCTACTCCTTCTACAACTACTGCTAGTCCTACTCTGACTACTACTACTACTTTTATACTACTACAACTACTGCTACTAGTGCTCCTACGAGTACTATTACTACTGCTAATACTACAACAACAACAACTACTACCACTACTACTACTACTAGTTAAACTACAAACACTACTACTTCTACGGCTACTACTGTGGCAGTTGCAGCTGCTACTACTACAACAACTACCACTACTGCTCCTACTCGTCCTAAAACTCCTACTAGTACTATTACTACTACTAGTGCTACTACAAACCCTATTACAATTTCTACTACTCCAACTACTACTACTTCCACTCCTAATAATAGAAATACTACTCCTACTACTGCTGCTGCTGCTGCTTCTGTTGCTGTAGCTGCTGCTATTACAACTACTACTACTTCTACCACTACTCCTCCTACTACAACTCTTGCTACTCCTCCTTCTACTCCTAGTCCAACTTGTCCTACTACAACCCCTACTAATTCTACTTCTACAGCAACTACTACAACCACTACTTCAACTACTACAACTGCAAGTCCTATTACAACTAGTACCACCACTCCTCCTCCTCCTCCTCCTCCTCCTCCTCCTCCTCCTACTACTACTACTACTACTACTACTACTACTATTACTACTACTACTACTACTACTACTACTACTACTACTAAAACATCACTTACTACAACTACTCCTATTACGGTTACTAATACTATTACTACTACTACTACCACTACTACTACTGCTACTAGTACAACAACTAATACTTCTCCTACTACAATAACTACTAATTTTGCTACTACTATACTGCTACTCCTACTTATACTACTACTACAACTACTACAACTCCTACTACTACTACCACTACTAGTATTACTACTTCTACTGCCATAATTACTACTACCGCCACCACTACTACCACTTCCACTACTACTACTACTACTACTCCTCCTACTACTACCACAACTGCTACAACTACTACTATTACCGCTTCTTCTACTACTACTACTACTACTACTACTACTACTACTACTACTACTACTACTACTACTACTTCTCTACACAAACACCAACTCCAACTCCTTCAACAATAACTACTACTACTACTACTACTTCTCTACTCCTATCCCAACTCCAACTTCTACTACAACAACAACAACAACAACTACTACTACTACTGCTACTACTACTACTACTACTACTACTACTACTACTACTAGTACTACTACTAGTATCGTTGTGGTTACTTCTACTTTTACTTCTACTCCAACTCCTCCGACTACTACTACCATTACCAAAACTACAACTACTTCTACTGCTATTACCATGACTACTACTACTGTTATTACTATTACTATTACTACTACTACAACTACTAATGCTTTACTACTACTACGACTACTATAGATGTTGCCGCAACTACAACAACAACTACTACTCCTATTACTACTATTATCGCTACTTACTACTGCTACTAAAATTTATAGTACCACTCATACTATTACCTCTACTTCTACTTCTACTATTGTTGTTGCCGCAGCTATTGCTACTGCTACTACTACTAACACTGCTACTACTAGTACTATAACAACAACTATTACTTCTACATCTTCTACTAATACTACAACAACAACAATAACTACTAGTAGTAGTACTACTACTACTGCTACTACAACTATTACTACTACTCCTACTACTACTACTACTGCTGCTGCTACTACTTACTTCTACTACTACTACTACTACTCGTACTACTACTACTACTACTACAACTACCATTTCTACAACAACTACTACTACTACTACACCAACTTCTGCTGCTACTCCAACTACAACTACGGATGCTACTACCAATAATACTATCTCTATTCCTAGTCCTAGTACTGTTACTATTACTAATCCTACTACTAAAAATGCTGGTGGCACTACTCCTACAACTGCTATTACTACAAAAACTACAGCTACTACTACTAATACTACTACTACTTCTACTACTACTACTACAACAACAACCACTATTGCTTTCGCCACTGCAACTGCAACAACAACTAGCACTACTACTAGCACGATTACAGCTATTAGTACTATCACTATGACACTGCTACCACTGCTGCTGCTACTACTCCTATTACTGCTATTAATACCGTTACTACTACTACTACCACGACTACTACTGCTGCTACTACTACAACTAATAAAATTTCTCCTACTAGAACAACTACTACTTCTGCTGCAACTACTACTGCTACTCTTACTTATACTACTACTACAACTACTACCATTCCTACCACTACTACCACTACTACTATTACTACTTCTACTACGACTACTACTGCTACCACTACCACTACAACCACTACCACAGCTACTACTACTACTACTACTACTACTACTACCACAACTGATACTACTACAACTATTACCGCTACTAGTACTACTACTACTACAAGTACTACTACACCAACTCCAACTCCTTCAACTATAACAACAACAACTACTACTACGACTACTAGTCCAATTATAACCACTACTACTACTACTACAACTACAACTATTACTCCTTCTACTACTCTTACTACTACTACTACTACTACTACTACTACTACTACTACAACAACAACAACAACTACTGCTACTGCTACTACTGGACTGGATATTTTATTTAGATAATTCATAGATGGGAAATCTTTCTTTTCTAAATTATCATCCTGCAGATGCAGAAATTTCAAGATGAATGCAACTACAACTACTGCTACTCCTACGACTACAACTACCACTACTATTATAATTACTATTACTACTACTACTACTACTACTACTACTACTATTGTTACAACTACTACTATTGCTACTACCACTACTACTACTACAACTACAACAACTACTACTACTCCAATTGCTACACCTACTCCTACACCTACTCCTATTACAACTACTACCACTACTATTACTACTTCTACTAATACTACAAGTACCATAACTACTACTGTTGCTGCTATTACTAGTACTACTACTTACTACTTTTGTAATTGTTACAACTACTGCTACTACTCCTACAGCTACTACAACTACTGCTACTACTATTACTATTGCGACGCTTACAACTATTACTACTTTTGCTACAACTACCACTGCGAGTATAGCTAAGCATACTACTAGTACTACTACAACTACTGTGACAAATGTTACTACTACTGTTGCTTCTACTGCTGCTAGTACTGATGCTACCACTACTACTACTTCTACTACGACAGCTAGTACTCCTACTCCTGTTGCTGCAGCTACCACTACTACTGCTAGTACTGCTACTACCACTACTACTACTTCTACTACGACAGCTATTCTGACTGCTACTATTACTACAACTTTCCTACTACTACTATGGCTACTACTGCAACAATGACAACATCTACCACTACTACTACTTCTACCACTATTACTATTACTACTCCTACCGCAACTGCTACCACAACTATTACTGCAACTACTACTGTTGCTGCTACAACTTCTAATACTACTAATACTATTACTACTCGTACTCCTACTGCTCCTACTACTTCTACTACAACTAATACTGCAACTATTGCTATGACTATGACAACAACAACAATAACTACAACTACTACACTCCTCCACCTACTATTCCAACTATTGCTACTACTACTACTACTTCTACTACTACTACTACTACAACTACTACTACTAATACTACTACAAATGCTACTACTACTATCGCTGCAACTACAACAATAGCTATTACGGCTTCTACCACTACTACTGCTAATACTCCTATTACTACAACTACTACTATTGCTTCTACAACAACTACCACTATTTTTACTACAACTACTACTACTACTCCTGCCACTACAAATACTACTATTTCTTCTGCTTCTACTTCAACTACTACTACTACTACTACTACTATTCTTGCTACTACTACTTCTCCTCCTCCTACTACTACTACAGCTACTTGTTCTACTACTATTACAACAATAATAACTACTACTACAATAATAACTACTACTACTACTGCTGAAGCTATAACAACAATAACTACAACTATAATAACTACTACTACTACTACATCTACTACTTCTACTGCTGCTTCTACAACTACTACGGCTACTACCACAACTACTACTTCTACTACTACCTCTACTACTACTACGACTAGTACTGCTACTACTACTACTACTATCACCACTACTACTACTAGAATAACTACTACTCCTATTACTACCCTAACTGCTACTAGTAGTACCACAACTACTTCTAGTATTGCTATTACCACTGCTACTAATTCTATTGCTGCCACTACTCCTAGTACTCCTCCTATTACTACTACTACTACTACAAATACTATTGCTACTACAACAACAACAACTACAACTACAACTATAACTATTACTCCAACTACTACTCTTTGTACTCTAGTACTACAACTACTAGTACTCCTACTAATGCCACTACTGCTATAACTAATACTATTACTACTACTACTACTCCAACTACCGCTACTACTATTATTACTACCACTACTACTATTACTACAAACACTGTTACTACTACTACTACTACTACTACTACTACTACTACTACTACTATTATTATTAATACTAATACTACTCCTACTTCTACAACTACTACTACTACTTTTGCTGCTGCTACTCCTACTACTACTACTACTACTACTAGTACGACTACTGATAGAACTGTTACTACTATTACTACTACCACTACTTCGAGAACTACTTCGACCGCTACTACTCCAACTACTACTCCTCCTACGAATACTACTACTACTACTACTACTACTACTATAATAACTCCTACTGCTTCTCCAACTCCTACATCTACTCGTATTAGTAAAACTAGTACTACTACTGCTACAACAACAACTACTACTACAACAATAACTACTACTACTCCTACTGCTACTCCTACTCCCACACTTACTCTTATTTCTGCTGCTGCTACTAATACTATTACTACTATTACTACTACTGCTACTAATGCTATTGCTGTTGGTACTAGTAATACTACTACTACAACTACTACATCTTTAACTACTACTACCACTATTTCTGCTCCTACTGCTTCAGCTACAACAACAAATACTACTGCTACTGTTGCTGCGGCTTCTCCTACAAAAACTACTACTACAGCTACCACTACTACTACCACGACTGCTACTGGTACTACTACTATTACTACTACTACTGCAACTATTACAACTACTACTGTTGCTACTGTTACCGCTAATACTATTTCTAGTGCTACTACAACAACTACTACTACGACTACTACAACTACTACCACTATTTTTACTACTACTGCTACTACTACAGCTACTACTAAGTCTATGACTACTATAACTACTATAATTGCAACAACTATAATTACAACTGCTACTTTTTCTACAATAACAACAACAACAACAATAACTACTACTACTACTACTACTACTACTACTACTACTACTACTACTACTACTTTTAATACTCCAACTAATACCACTACTACGACTCCGGCTTCTACGACTACAATTGCTACTGTCGCTGCTACTATTCCTACTACGATTACTACTACAACTGCTACTCCTACTACTACTATTTCTAATGTGACTACTACTACTACTCCTACTACTACAACTACTACTGTTACTACTACTGCTACTACTACTCCTCCTCCTCCTCCACCTCCTCCTCCTACTACTACTACAACCAGTACTACTACTACTACTCCTACTACTACTCCTACTCCTCCACCTACTCCTATTACTAAAACTAATAGTACTACTGTGACTACTACTACTACTACTACTACTACTACAACTGATACTACTACTACTATGACTGCTACCATCCTTACTACTACTACTACAACTATTACTACTCCTACTACTTCTCCTACTCAACACTTACTCCTATTACTGCTACTTTCACTACTACTACTATTACAACAACTACTACAATTACTACTACTACTACTACTACTGCTGCTACTGCTACTGCTGCTGCTGCTGCTGCTACTACTACTACTACTACTACTACTACTACTACAGCTACTACTACTACTACAATAACAATAGCAACAACTACTACTACTGTTGCAGATACTACTCCTACAACAACAACTACTATTGGTCCCACTACTATAACCACGACTACTACTGGCACTACTAGTACTATTACTACTACTATGACTACTGCTACTACTAGTGTTGCTACTACTATTGCTGCAACTTCTACTAATACCACTACTACTACTTTAGTTACTACTACTACATCTACTACTATGGCTTCTACTATAGCTATTACTACTGCTGTGACTACTGCAACTACAACAATTTCTACTACGAAAACTACAACTGCTATGTTTACTACTACTACTACTACTACTACTACTTCTACTTCTACTACTACAACTACTTCTCCTACTGCTACTATTTCTACTATTACTACTACTTCTACTGCTGCTACTAATACTTCTAGTGCTACTATTACTGCTACTGCAACTACTACTACTTCTACTACTACTACTACTACAACTACCATAACTACTATTGTCACTACTATTACTACTACTATCTCCGCTACTACAACTTCTACTACTGATATTACTGCTACCACTATTAATACAACAACTTCTACTACTAATAATTCTCCTGCTACTACTACTTTTGCTACTACCATTGCTTCAACTCTTACTCAATAGGAGGAGGAGTAGTAGTAGTAGTAGTAGTAGTAGTAGTAGTAGTAGCAGCAGCAGCAGTAGCAGCAGCAGTAGTAGCAGTAGAAGAAGTAGTTACAGTAAAAGTAATCATAGTAGTCACTGTAGTAGTAGTAGTATTAGTGGTGCTACTAGTAGTAGTAGTTGTTGTTGTGATTGTAGTAGCCATTGTAGGGATAGTGGTAGTAGTAGTAGTGGTAGTAGAAGTAGTAGTAGGAGGAGGGGGAGTAGTTATAGTAGTAGAAGGAGTAGTAGTAGCAGTAGGAGTTGTAGTAGCAGTAGTAGTATAATTAGTAGCAATTGTGCTAGTAGCAGTAGTAGTAGGAGTTGCAGTATAAGTAGTAGTTGTAGAAGTAGTAGTAGTAGTAGTACTATAAGTAGTAGAAATAGTGCTGATAGTAGTTGTAGTAGAAGTTATAGTAGTAGTTGTAGCAGTAGTAGTAGTAGTAGTAGCAATAGTTGTAGTACTAGTAATAGTTGTTGTTGTAGAAGTAGTAGGAGTAGCAGCAATAGTTGTAGTAGTAGTAGTAGTAATAGAAGTAGGAGAAGTAGTTGGAGTTGTAGTCTAGTAGCAGCAGCCACAAAAGTTGTAGCAGTAGTAGTAGCAACAGTTATTAGTAGTAATAGTGCAGTAGTAGTAGTAGTAATTATTGTAGCAGCATTAGTTACAATAGTAGTAGTCGTAATGGTAGTAGAATTTGTAGTAGTAGTAGTGGTAGTAGTTTTAGCAATAGCAGTAGTACTAGTATTTGTACTAGTACTAGTAGTAGTAGTAGTAGTAGTAGTAGTAGTAGTAGTAGTAGTAGTAGTAGCAGCTGAAGCAACAGTAATAGCGGCAACAGCCATAGTAGTAGTAGTTGTTGTAGCAGCAATAGTAGCAGCAACAATAGCAGAAGTAGTTGTAGCAGCAGTAGCAGCAGTAGTAGTAGAAGTAGTAGTGGTAGTTGCATTAGCCGCAGCAGTAGTAGCAGTAGTAGTTGTCACAGTAACAACAACCATATTACTAGTAAATGTTGTAGTGCTAGTAGTAGTGGTAGTAGTTGTAGTAGTAATAGTAACAAAAGTAGTAGTAGTAGGAGAGGTAGTAGCAGTAGTAGTAGTGGTAGCAGTTGCATTAGTAGCTATGGCAGTAGTAGTAGGTGTAGTTGTTGGAATAGTGGTAGTATTAGCAAAAATTATAGTTGGAATAGTAGCAGGAGTAAGAGTTGTGGTAGTAGTAATAGTAACAATAGTAGTAGTAGTAGCAGTTGTAGTAGCAGGAGTAACTGTCATACTAGTAGTTAGATGTGTAGCAGTTGTAGTATTAGTTGTTCTTATTGTTGCCGTAGTTGTTGTTGTAGTAGTAATTCTAGTAGTAGCAGCATTAGTACTAGTAGTATAGCCGTAGTAGTAGTAAAAGAAGTTGTAGGAGTAATAGAAGTAGTAGTAGTAGTAGTCGTTTGAGTGGTACTAGTAGTAGTAGTAGTAGCAATAGTAGCAGCAAGAGTACTACTAGTAGTAGTACTAGTTGCAATAGTAGCAACAATAGCAGTAGTAGTAGTAGCAGTAGTAGTAGTTGTTGTAATAGCAGCAGCAATAGTAGTAAGAGTAGTAGTACTAGTAGTCATAGTAGTAGTAGTAGTACTAGAGTAGAAGTAGTAATAGTAGTAGTAGTAGTGGTAGTAGTGGTAGTCGTAATGGTAGTAGTAGTAGTAGTAGTAGTAATGGTAGTTGTAGTTGTAGTAGTTGTCATGGTAGAAGTAGTAGCAGTTGGAGTGGATGTAGTAGTAGTAGCAATAGTAGTAGGAATGGTATTAGTTGTAGTAGTAAAAGTAGTAGTGGTCATAGTAGTAGCAGCCGAAGTAGTAGTAGGAGTAGGAGCAACAGTAGTAGTAGTTGGAGTAGAAGTAGGTGTAGAAGTAGTTGGAGTATTAGTTGTAGAAGTTGGATTAGTAGTAGCAGTAGGAGATTGGGTAAGTGTAGTGGTAGTAATAGAAGTAGTAGTAGAAGTAGTAGTGGAAGTAGTAGGAATAGAAGTAGGTGTAGGATTAGCAGTAGTAGTAGTTGTTGTTGTTGAAGCAGTAGTAATAGAGCAGTGATAGTTTTAACAGTAGTAGTAGTAGTAGTAGTATCTACAACAATAGCAGAAGCTGCTGCAGCAGCATTGTAGTAGTTGTAGCAACATTAGTGATAGTTGTAGTACAAGTTATAGAGTAGTAGTAGTATTACAAGTAGGAGACAGAGGAGTAGTAGCAATATTAGGAGTAAGAATAGTAGTAGTAGTGGTAGGATCAGGTGTAGGAGTAGAAGTAGTCATAGTAGTAGTAGTAGTTATAGTAGTAGTAGCAGTAGTAATCGTAGCATTTGTAATTATACTAGTAATAATAGTAATAGTAGTAGTAGTAGCAGTAATAGTAGTAGCAAAAGAAGTAGCAGTGGTAATACTAGTGGTAGTAATTATATATGTAACAGTAGCAATAGTAGTTGTTGTACTAGTAGTAATAGTAGCCAAAATAGTAGAAGTAGTTGTTGTAGTAGTCATAGTAGTAGTAATAGGAGTTGGAGTAGGAGTAGTAGTAGTAGTAGTAGTAGTAGTGCTGCTAGGAGTAGTAGTAGTAGTAGTAGTACGAATATGAGTATCAGTGCTACTAGGATTAGCAATAGTCGAAGTAGTAGTAGTAGCAGTAGCCATAGTAGGGATAGTAGCAGTGGTAGTAATAATGGTAGTAGTAGTAATAGCAGTAGTAGTAGTAATAATAGTCGTCGTAGTAGTAATAGTTATTGTAGTTGTAGTAGTAGTAGCAGTAATAGTACTAGCTATAGTATTAGTAGTAGAAGTGGTGTTAGTAATAGTCATAGTAGTAGTAATAGTTATTTTAATAGTAGCAATTGTAGCAGTAGTTGTTGTTGTAAAAGCAGTGGTAGTGGTACTAGTAGTATTAGCAGCTATAGTAGCAGTAGTAGTAGGAGCAGTCGTAACAGAAGTAGTAGTAGTAGTTGCAGTAGAAGCAGAAATAACTATAGCAGTAGTAGTAGTAGTGTTAGTAGCATTAGTAGTGGTAGTGAAAGTAGTAGTAGTTGTTGTTGTAGTAGTTGTAAAGGTAGTAGATGTAGTACTAGTAGTAGTAGTAATAGTTGTAGTGATAGCAGTAGTAGTAGATGTAGCAGTAGGAGCAGCAACAGTAGAAGTAGTGGTGGTGGTGATAGTAGTTGTAGCCCTGGAAATTATAGTGGTAGTAGTAGTAGCCATAGGAGTAGTAGTAGCAGTAGTTGTAGCAGTAGCAAAAGTAGTAGTTCTACAAATAGTAGTCATTGTTGTCGTAATAGAAGAAGCTGTAGCAGTAGTCACAGTCGTAGTAGTAGTTGTAGTAGTATAGGTAGTAGCATTAGCGCTAGTAGTAGAGGTAGTAGAGGCCGTAGTAGTAGTAGTAGTAGTGGTAGTTTTAGAAGGTGTAGCAGTAGCAGCGGTATTAGCGATAGTAGCAATAGTAGTAGTAGAAATAGTAGTTGGAGCAACAGTAGTTGTGGTAGTAGTAGTAGAAGAAGTAGTAGAAGTAGTAGCAATAGTAGTTGCTGTAGTAGTATTAGTTGTAGTAGTAGCAGCACAAGCAACAATAGCAGCAGCAACAGTAGTAGTAGTAGTGGTAGTAATATTGATAGTCGCAATAGTAGTAGTAATAGTAGTAGTAGTAATAGTAGTAGTAGTAAATGTACTAGTAGTAGTAATAGTAGTTGTTGTACTTGTTGTAGTAGCCGAAGTAGTAGCAATAATAGTAGTAATAGTAGTAGCAGCAGTAGTAGTGGTGGGACTAGTAGTGTTAGTAGTAGTAGTAGTAGTAGTAGCAATAGTAGCACTAGTAATAGTAGTCGTAATTGTTGTAACAGTAGTAGTTATAGTAGGTGTAGTAGCAGTAGTAGAGGTAGATGTAGTAGTAGTAGTAGTCATAGCAATTGTAGTGGTAGTAGCCATTGTAGTAGCATTAGTTGTATTAGCAGTAGAAGTAGTAGTAGTAGTAGTAGTGGGTGAAGTAGTAATAGTTGTAGTAGTAGTAGTAGTAGTAGCTGTGGTAGGAGTAGCAATAGTAGAAGTTGTAGCAATAGCAGTAGTAGCAGCAGCATTAGTGTTATTTCCAGTAGTAATAGTTGTAAAATTAGAAGTTGTTGTAGTAGTAGTAGCATTTGTGGTCGCAGTAGTAGTAATTGTTATTGTTGTTGTTGTTGTTGTAATAACAGTAGTATTTGTTGTTGTACAAGCAATAAAAGTAGTAGTAGAAGTAGTGGCTGTTGTAGTTGTAGTAGTAGCAATTGTGGCAGTAGAAGTAGCAAAATTAGTAGTTGTAGTAGTAGCAGCAGTCGTAGCAACTGCTGCAGTAGCAGGAGGAGTAGTAGTAGCTATTATAGTATTGGTAGTAACATTAATAGTAGTAGTAGTTGTAGTTGTAGTAGTATTCGTAATAGTAGTAATAGTAGCAATAGTGGTAGTTTTAGCAGTAGTTGAAGTAGTAGCAGAAGTAGTAGTAGTTGTAGTAGCAGTAGTAGTGGTAGCAGTAGCAATGTAGTCATAGTAATTGTAGTAGAATTAGTAGTTGTTATAGCAGTAGTAACAGTAGTAGTTGTTGTTGCAGTAGTAGTAGAAGAAGAGGTAGTAGTAGTAGTAGTTGTTGTCGTTGTTGTTGTTATTGTTATCATAGTCATAGTAGTAATAGTAGTAGTAGTAGTAGTAGCAGTAGTCATGGTGGTAGTAGTAGTGGTGGTAGTAATAGTACTAGTAGGAGTAGTAGTAGTAGCATTAGTAGTAGTAGTAGTAGTATTAATACTAGTACTAGTAGTAGTAGTAGTAGTAGGACTTGTACTAGTAGTAGTATTAATAATAGCAGTTATAGTATTTGCAGCAGCAGTAGTAGTAGCACTACTAGTAGTATTAGAAATAGTTGTTGTTGTTGTTGTAGTAGTAGTAGCCATACTAGTAGAAGTACAAGGAGTAATAGTATTATTAGTAGTAAAATTAGTATTAGACGTAGCAATAGTAGTTGTTTTTTTTCTAGTAGCTGTAGCAACAACAGTAGTAGACCAGTAGTAGGAGAATTAATAGGAGTAGTAGAAGTAGTAGCAGCAACGACAATAATAGCAGTAGTGCTAGCAATAGTAGTAATGGTAGAAATAGTAGTAGTAGTAGAAGCAGCAGCAGCAACAGTAGTAGCAGTATTAGTAGTAGTAGCAGCATTTGTCGCAATAGTAGTAGCAGAATTAGTAATTGGAGTTGTAGTAGCGGGAGTAGTTGTAGCAGTAGTAGTGGTACAAGAAGTAGTAGTAGTACTATTAATAGCCGCAGGAATAGTAGTAGCAATAGTAGTCGTACTGGTTCTACTACTCCTAGTCCTACAACTATTGCTACTACGACTACTACTAGTACTATTACTACTACTACCACTACTACAACTACTACTTCTACTTCTACTAGTACTACTGCTGCTGCTCCTGCTATCACTTGCACAACAGCGGCTACTAGTGTTGTTGCTACTTCTACTACTGCTACAATAATAGCTACGACTACTACTGCTGCTGTTGCTACTGCTGCAGCTTGTACTTCTACTAGAACTACTTCTTCCACTACTACTCTGCGGCTACCACAACAACAACAACAACTACTACTACCATGACTACTACTACTGCTGCTGCTACTATTGCGATGGCGACTATAACTAATACTAGCACTACAACTGCTACTATTGCTACTACTGCAGCTACTATTACTATGGCTACTACAACAACAACTACTATTGCTGCTACTACTTCTGCTGCTGCTGCTGCTGCTACTACTGCTACTACTACTACTACTACTACTACTACTACTACTACTACTACTACTACTACTACTACTAATACGACTACAACTACTACTACTACAGCTACTACTACTGCCACTGCTACTACAACTACTACTACTGTTATTGCAACTACTACTACTACTACTACTGTTACTAAGAGCACTACTTATACGACTACTTCAACTACTACTAGTACTTGTAGTACCACTACTTCTCCGACAACTACGATAACTACTACTACTGCTACTATTGCTACTACTACCACTACTACTCGTGCTACTACTACAACTACTACTACTGTTGTTACTGCTAATGCTACACAACTTGTTCTCATACTACTACTACTACTCCTACTCCTCCTCCTCCTCCTCCTCCTCCTGTTACTACTGCTACTGCTACTATAACAACAACTACTACTACAACTACAACTGTTGCGCCCACAACTCCTAATACGGCTACTGCTTGAACTAATACTACTACTATTGCTGCTGCTGCTCTTGCTGCTACTACAAATATAACAAGTACTACTACAATAACTACTACTACATTTGCTACTACAACTACGACTGCTACTACTACTACCACTACTTCTACGGCAACTACTGTTGGTACGACTATCAAAACTACGACTGCAACTACGGCTACTACTACTACTAGTATTGCTATTACTAGTACTACAACTATTAATACTAATTCTACTACAACTACTATTAGCACTACGACTACGACTACTACTACTTCTGCTAATACTTCTGCTACTACTACTACTACTACTACTACTAGTCCTGCTGCTACTGGTAACACTACTGCTACTGCTACTACTACTACTGCTACTCCTTCTGATGTAGTTGCTACTACTAATACTGCCGTTACTACTACAACTATGACTACTAGCACAAATATAACAACGGTTGTTGCTACGTCTACAACTTCTCCTACTAGTGCTACAGCTGCTACTTCTACTACTACTACTAGTGATATTCCTACAGCTCCGACTAGTGTTACAACTACTGCAGTTACTGCTAATGCTACTATTACTACTACAACTACTAGCATTGCTAGTACTACTACTAGCACTATTGTAGCTACTACTACTACTACTACTACTATTGCTACTGCTATTGCTACTACTACTATTACTACCACTACTGCGACTACTACTACTGTTACGAGTGCTGCTAGTACTTCTACCACTCCAACATAAACTACTACTACTACTACAACAACAACAACAACAACTACTGCTGTTGCTACTGCTACTACTAATACAACTGCTACTACTACTATGGCTACTACTACTGCTGCTGCTACTTCTACTACTGCTACTGCTACTACTACTACTACTTCAACCATTGCTGTTGTTCCAGCTACTACTATTACTTCTAATACTGCTACAACTAGTACTAGCGCTACTGCTACAACATCTACTACTACTACTTCTGCTACTACTAGTACTAATCCTACTACCGCAATAATACAACTACTACTAGCAACTACTTCTACTACTAACTACTACTACTGCTGCTGCTATTACCACAACTATGCTACTTCTGCGACTAATAATTACCACTACTACTACCACTTACACTACTGCTACTGTTACTACTACCACTACTGCTACTACTATAGCCACACTACTACTACTACTAACTAATTCGTTTACTACTAAATACTGCTACTACTACAACAACTACTACTACTACTGCTCCTGCGACAGCTACTGACTACTACTACTACTACTTCAGCTACTACGACTACTACTACTACTGCTACTACCACGATTACTGCTACTACTTCTACTACTACTAATACTACTGCTGCTGCTGCTACTACTACTACAATAGCAGCATCTACTACCATTACTACTACTACTACTACTATTACTTCTACTGCTGCTACTGCTTGTATCACTACTACTAAAACAGCAAATATTGTTGTTACTACTATAACTACTACTACTTCTACTACTAGTTATAGTAGTAGTAGAAGTAGAACTTCTTATACTACTTGTGATACTGCAACTACAGCTACTTCTACCACAACTGGTAAAACTATTATGGCTACTGGTACTATTACTACATCTCCTACGACTACTACATCTATTACTACTTCTATGGCTACTTCTACTACTACTCCTGCAAACAATACTACTACTAGTTCTACTACTAGTAATACAACTAGTACTACAATTATTACTACTACTGCTTCAACTACTACTAATACTGCTACTTTCACCACTGCTCCAACTCCTACACCTACTATTGCTACAACAACTACTATAGCTCGAACTGCTACTATTACTACTACCTCTGCTACTTCTACTACAAGTACTTCTACTACTTCTACCACTAGTACAACTACTTCTACTAGTTCCGCTACCATTATGACTACTACTACTACTACGACTACTACTACTGCTACTGCTGCTACTACTACTCCTACTACTACTACTACTACTATTACTACTACTACTACAACAACCACTGCTAATACAACTGCTACTATTTCTACCACTACCACAACTATCACTCCTCCTCCTCCGCCTACCACTACAACTGCTATTAATATCACTCTTCTACTTTAACTACTACTACAACTACAAGTATCACTACAACAACTACTACTATTGTAACTGTGACTACAACCACTACGACTACTACTTCTGCAATACTACTTCTATTACCACTACTATTGCTACTGCTACTACAACTACTACTACTACTGCTCCAATCGTTACCACCGCAACTACTCATACCACTACTACAAGTTCTGCTACTTCTGCTACTATTGCCACTTTTCGTACTGCAACTACTACTGCTAAGACGACAACTACGACTACTATTGCTACTACTACTACTACTACTTCAACTACTTCTACTACTACTACTACTGCTATTTACTACTACTACTTATGCTACTACTACTACTGCTAGTACTACTACTGATGCTACTGCTGCAACTGCTGCACGGGTACTACTGCAACTACTACAACTGCAACTACTGCTGCTATCACTATGACTTCTACCACTACTCCAATAAGTAATACTGCGGCCACTTTTGCTACTAATTTAGTATTACTTCCACTACTTTGACTACTACAACTACTAGTACTACTACTCCTAGTCCTATTACTATTACTACTACAACTACTACTACTACCACTACTACTACTACTACAATTACTACTTCTACTTCTACTAGTACAACTGCTACTGCTGCTGCAACTACTATCACTACGGCTACGATTGCTGGTTTGACTACTTCTACAGCTATGTGTGCTACTGCTACTCGTAATACTCCTACATTAATTTTTGCGACTACTACAACTACGCCTACTGCTCTGTAGCTGCTACTAGTACTATTACTACTACTACTTCTACTGCTACTATTGTGGCTACTACTACTACTAATACTACTACTACTACTAATACTTCTACTGCTACTATTGCTCCAGCTACTACAACTAATACTACCACTACAACGGCTACTATTGCAACTACTGCAGCTTCTATTGCTACTACTACTACAACTACCACTCCTACTACTACAACAACTACTACTCCTACTACTACTACTACAACAACAACTACAACTACTATAACTACCGCTACTACTACCGCTACAACTACTACTACTACTGAAATTGCTACTGTTATAGCTACTACAACTACTACTACTACTGTTATTGCTACTAATATTACAACTATTGCGACTAATTGTACTACTTCTCGAATTGCTACAACAACAACTACCATTGGTGCTGCTGCTACTACTGCTACTACCGCTGCTACTACTACTACTCCTCCTCCTACTACTACTACTACTACTGCTACTACTACTGCTACTACTATTACAACTACTGCTACTACTGCTGCTACTATTTCCACCACTGCTACAACTACCACTCCTCCTCCTCCACCTACTACTATAATTACTATTACTACTACTACAACTACTGCTACTACTTCTGCTATAACTACGACTACAACTACTAGCATTACTACGACTACTACCACTGTTGCTACTACGATTACAACCACTACGACTACTACTTCTACACTATTACTTCAATTGCAACTAGTGCTGCTACAACTACTGCTGCTACTACTAGTAATACAACTATTATTACTTCTGCTACAACCGTTACTACCGCAACTACTCCAAGAACTACTACTACTATTCCTAGTTCTGCTACAACTGTCACTTTTCGTACTGCTACTACTACTACTAAGACCACAACTATGACTACTATTGCTACGACTACTACTACTAGTTCTGCTACAACTACTATTGCTAGTAATACTTCTACCACTACTACAACTACTGCTACTACTTCTACTACTGCATCTATTACTATTACCTCTCATATTACCACTACTTCTGCAACTACTACTTCTTCTCCTACTACTGCTGCTAATATACTACAACTACTTCTGCTACTACTACTATAACCAGTACTACTACCACTACTACTGTTGCTACTGCTACTACGGGCACTACTATCACTACTACTACTACTACTACTTCTAGTACTTCTACTAGCACTCCCACTACTACAACCACTACTACAGCTGCTACTGGCACTCCCACTACTACTACTACTGCTGCTGCTTCTACCACTACTACTACTTCAACTGGTACTATTACTCTTACTATTATTGTTAATGTACTATTACTTCCACTACTGCAACTACTACAACTACTAGTACTATTACTCATAGTCCTACTATTGTTACTACTATGACCACTACTGCTACAACGACTGCTACTACTACAACTACAACTACATCTTCTAATTCTACTAATACTACTGTTGTCGTTGCTGTTGTTGTTGATCCTGCTGCAACTACTATTACTACCACTATTGCGGCTATGACTACTGCTGCGACTACTACTTTGGCTATTAGTGCGGTTGCTGCTTCCACTACCCCTATAATAACTTATGCGACTACTACTGCTACTGCTACTACTACAAATAGTACTACAACTACTGCTGCTACTGCAACAACTACTACTACTACTAATGCTACTACTACTGTGACTACTACTATTGCTACTTCTATTGCTACTATTGCTCTGGCTACTACAACTAATACTTCCACTACAACTGCTACTATTGCAGCTACTGCAGCCACAACTTCTACTACTATTACAACAACAACAACTACTACTACTACTATTGACGCTACTACTACTGCTACTACAACTACTCCTCCTCATACTACTATTGATACAACTACAACTATTGCTATGGCTACGACTACTGCGACTACTAGTGCTACTACAACAAGTACAACTACTACTGGTATCACTATTTCTCCTCTAAGTACAACAACTACTGCTGTTGTTACTCTTGCTGCGACTACTGTTACTACTACTACTGCTGCTACTACTACTACTACTTCAACAATTACTACTACTACTAGTACAACTACTACTACCACTACTACTACTGCTGCTGCTGCTACTACTACTACTACTGCTACAATAACTACTACTGCAACTAAAACTGCTGCTCCTACTACTGCTAATACTGCTACTGCTTGAACAAATACTACTACTACTACTACTGCTCCTGTTGCTACTACAAACACATCAACTACTATTACTACTACGACAGCTACTACAACAATAACTACTATTTCTTCTACTACAGCTTTGACTACTACTACTACTACCACTACTACAATGGCTAATACTGCTGGTATTACTACCAATACTATGACAGCTACTGCTGCTGCTACTCCTACTACTATTACTATTAGTACTTTTACTACTACTTATACTGCTAGTACTTTTGCTACTGCTTCTACAACGTCCACTACATGTACTACTAACAATAATTCCACCACTACTACTATTACTACTTCGACTACAATAACTAATACTTCTGCTAATACTTCTGCTATTGCTACTACTACTACTACTGTTGCTGACACTTCTACTACTGCTAATGCTACTGCTACTACTGCTACTCCTTCTACTATAGCTGCTACTACTACTACTACTGTTATTACAACTACTACTACTCCTACTACTACTGCTGTTGCTACTACTACTACTACCACAACTTCTACTGTGACTACAGCCACTACAATTACTGCTTTTGCACTACTACTTCTATTACCACTACTGCTACAGCTGCTACTACTATTATCACTACTATTACTTTTGCTACAACCTTTACTTTAGCAGCTACTCCTATCACTACTAGTACTATTCCTAGTTCAGCTACTACTACCACCTTTCATACTGTTACTACTACTGCTAAGACGACAACTACGACTACTAATGCTATGACTACTAATACTACTTCCGCTCCAACTACTATTGCCACTAATATTTCAACTACTGCTACAACAACTGCTACTACTTCTACTACTACAGCTATCACGATTACTTCTCATATTACCACTACTTTTGCTACTCCTACTTCTATTACTACTACTGCTGTTAATATACTACAACTACTTTTGCTATTACTACTACTAGTACTACTACTATTGCTATTGTTGCAATTGCAACTACGGGTACTACTACTACTACTACTACAACAACAACAACAACAACAACAACTTTTGCTACTATTGTTGCTACTGGCACTCCCACTACAACAACTAGTACTACTGCTGTTACTAGCACTCCCACTACTACAACTACTACTGCTTCTACTACTACTCCTACTACTCCTACTACTCCAACTAGCTGTATTACTGCTACTATTGCTACTAATGTGCTATTACTTTAACTTCTACAACATCTACAACTACTACAACTACTAGTACTACAACTCCTTGTCCTACTACTATTGCAACTATGACTACTACTGCTATTATTACTACAACAACTACTACTTCTACTTCTACTAGTACTACTACTACTTCTATTGCTACTGCTGCTACTACTATTACTACCACTACTGCGGCTACGACTTCTACTACTCCTACAATAACTTCTGCGACTACTACTACTACTACTACACCTGCTGCTGCTGCTACTACAACTACTACTACCACTGCTATTACTACTACTACTAATACTATACTACTGTGACTACTACTACTGCTACTTCTACTGCTACTATTGGTCCGGCAACTACAACTAATACTACCACTTCAATTGCTACTATTGTTGCTACTGCAACTACTACTCTTACTGCTACAACAATAACTACCACTAGTACAACTACTACTATTACTGCTGCTCCTACTACTACTACCACTACTATTGCTGCTACTGCTACTGCTACTACTACTACTACTACTCTTGCTACAACCGCTACTACTACCCCTGCTACAACCGCTACTACTACTACTACTGATCTAACTTTTGCTATGGCTACAGCAACTACTACTATTACTGCTACTACTATTGCTACTGCTGCTATTACTACAACAACTACTACCACTAGTTCTCCTACAACAACAACAACTACTATCACAGCTACGGCTGCTACTACTACTACTACTACCACTACTACTACCACTACTGCAACTACTGGTACTACTACTACTAGTACAACTTCTACTACTACTACTGCTACTGCTACAGCTACTACTACTGCTATTACTACTACTGCTAATAATGCTACGAACGCTACAACAAGAACTACTACTACAACTACAATTGTTGCATGTACTATTGCTAATACTGCTACTGCTTGAACTAATACAACAACAACTACCACTGCTCTTGCTGCTACTACAAATATCACAACTAGTATTCCTACTGGTATAGCTACTACAACATCAACTACTACTTCTTCTACCATAGCTACGACTGCTTCTACTACTACGGCTACTACTGCTAGTACTACTACCAATACTTTGACTCCTACAGCTGCTACTACTCCTACTTTTATTATTATTACTACTACTACTACTACTACTTTTGCTGCTACTACTTTTGCTACCGTAGCTACAATTTCCACTACGACTACCACTAATACGAATTCTACTTCTACTACTATTACTACTATGATTGCAACTACTACTACTTTTGCTAATACTTCTGCTACTACTACTACTACTACTGCTGCTGCTATTGCTACTAAGGCTACTCCTTCTACTGTAGGTGCTACTACTACTACTGTTGTTACTGCTACTACTACAACTAGTACTACTACTACAAATACTGCGACTGCTGCTACTATTCCTACCACTACGACTACTACTACTACCACACCTACTTCTACTATTCCTACAATAACTTTTATGACTACTACAACTACTCAAGTTGCTGTTGCTACTACTACAACTACTACTTCTACTGCTCCTACAACTGCGCCTACTACTACTAGTATTACAAATACTACTCCTACTTTGACTACTATTACTGCTATTTCTACTGCTACTATTGCTCCAGCTACTACAACTAATACTGCTACTACAACCACTACAAGTACTGCTACTGTAGCTACTACGGCTATTGCCACAACAACTACTACTATTACTAAAACTACTACTATTACTGCTACTACTACTCCTACTGCTACTACTCCTGCTACTACCACCACCACTACTACTACTGGTACTATTATTGCTACAGCTACAATAACTACTACTGTTGCTACTGCTACTGCTACTACTACTACAACCACTACAAATACTTCTAGTACCACTACTTCTCCTACAACTACAACAACTACTACTGCTGCTGCTGCTACAACAACTACTACTATAGCTACTACTACTACTCCTACTACTGGTACTACTACTAGTGCAACTACTACTACTATGACTACTACTACTACTATTACTACTACTGCTGCTACTACTACTGCTACTGCGACTACAATAACAACTATAACTACAACTACAATTGTTATGCCTACTATTGCTAATTTTGCTACTACTTGAACTAATACTACTAGAACTACTACAACTGCTCCTGCTGCTACTATAAATATAACAACTACTATTACTACTACTATGGCAACTATAACTACAACTTTTATGCCTACTATTGCTAATACGGCTACTGCTTGAACTAATAATACTACTACTACTACTAACATAACTGTCACTACTACTACTGGTACGGCTACCACAACAACAACTACTACTTCTGCTACTATAGCTACGACTACTACTGCTACTACCATTGCTACTACGGCAACTACTACTACTACAACTATCACTACTACGACTGCAGCTGCTACTACTACTACTACTAGTATTACTATTACTAGTACTACAACTACTAATACTAATTCTACTATGACTACTATTACCACTACAACTACAACTGCTACTACTTCTGCTAATACTTTTGCTACTACTACTACTTCTACTCCTGCTGTTGCTGTTGACACTACTGCTACTGCTACTACTGCTGCTGCTACTCCGTCTGCTATAGTTGCTACTACTACTATTGTCACCACTACTACAACTACGACTACTAGTACTACTATAACTATAGTGGCTGCTGCTATTGCTACTACTTCTACTACTAGTGCTACAACTGTTGTTGCTGCTACTACTACTAGTGATATTCCTATAGCTATGACTAGTGCTACAACTACTGCAGCTACTGCGATGACTACTATTACTGCTACAACTACTAGTACTACTATAGCAATTACTACTACTACTACTAGTACTACTCCTAGTACTACTGCTGTTACTGCTGTTACTACGATTACTACCGCTACTGCGGCTATGACTACTACTATGGTTATGAGTGTTGTTGGTACTTCTACCACTCCAACAATCACTACTACAACAACTACTACTACTGCTGCTGCTGCAACTACTGCTACTACTACGGCTACTACTACTACTAGTACTGCTACTTCTACAGCTACTACTACAACCACTGCTACTACTACTACTACAACCACTGCTGTTGTTGCTGCCACTACTGCAACTGCTACTACTGCTATGACTGGTACTAGTGCTACTGCTACAACTTCTACTGCTACTACTTCTGCTTCTACTACTGCTACTCCTACTGCTGCAACACTACAACTACTACTGACAACTACTTCTACTACTATCTACTACTACTACTACTACTACTACTACTACTACTCCTACTGCTGCTATTACCACTACAACTGCTACTTCCGCGACTGATACTAACTACTACTACTACCACTTCTACTACTGCTACTGTTACTACTACCACTATTGCTGCGACTATAGCCACACTACTACTACTACTACTAACTAATACTTCTACAACTAAATACTACTACTGCTACTACAACAACTACTACTACTATTACCACTAGTACTACTTTCCTGCGACAGTTACTAACTACTACTACTACTACTTCTACCACTACTTCTGCTACTACGACTACTACCACTACCACTACTGCTACTACGACTACTACTAATACGACTATTGCTGCTACTACTACAGCTACAATAGCAGCATCTGCTACCATTACTACTAAAACATCTGCTACTACTACTACAACTACTACTTCTATGACTGCTACTACTTGTATTAGTACTACAAAAATGCCAGATACTGCTATTACTACTACAACTACTATAATTTCTACTACTACTACTGGTAGTAGAAGTACAACTTCTCATACTACTTGTGATACTGCAACTACTGCTGCTTCTACCACAACTGCTACTACTATCACGGCTACTGCTACTATTACTACATCTCCTACAACTACGACATCTATTGCTATTACTATTACTTCTTCTATTGCTACTTCTACTACTACTCCTGCAAACAATACTACTACTACTATTGCTACTAGTACTACAACTAGTACTACAATTATGACTATTGCTATTGTTACTACTGCTACTACTGCTTCAATTACTACTAATACTGCTACTTTAGCCACTGCTGCACCTACTACTACCACAATAGCTACTACAGCTCCAACTGCTACTATTACTACTACCCCTGCTACTGCTACTACAACAACTTCTACTACTTCTACCACTACTACAACTACTTCTACTAGTTATGCTACCATTATGACTACTACTACTGCTACTACCACAACAACAACTGCTGCTGCTGCTACTACTACTCCTCCTCCTACTACTGCTACTACTACAATAACCACTGCTAATACAACAGCTACTGTCTCTACCACTACCACTACCACTGCTATTACTACGACTACTACTACTATAACTACTAGTATTACTACTACTACTACTACTACTACCATAACTACGACTACAGCCACTACAATTACTACTTCTACACTACTACTTCTATTACCACTACTCCTGCTACTGCTACTGCTACTGCTACTGCTACTACTACTACTATTACTACTTCTGCTACAATCATTACCACCGCAACTAATCATACCACTACTACAACTTCTGCTACTTCTGCTACTATTGCCACTTTTCGTACTGCTACTACTACTGCGAAGACCACAACTACGACTACTATTGCTACTACTACTGCTACTACTTCTACTACTACTACTACTGCTAATATACTACTACTACTTTTGCTACTACAGCAACTGCTAGTACTACCACTACTGCAGCTGCTGCAACTGCTGCACGGGTACTACTACTACTACTGTTTCTACTGGCACTCCCACTACTGCAACTACTGCTGCGACCACTACGACTTCTACTACTACTACTACTATGGCCACTATTGCTACTCATTTACTATTAGTTCCACTACTACAAGTACTACAACTACTGGTACAACTACACCAAGTCCTATAACTATTACTTCTACTACAACTACTACTTCTACTTCAACTAGTACTGCTGTTGCTGCTGCTCTTGCTGATGTTGATCCAACTACTATCACTACCACTTTGCGGCTACGAATGCTTGCTGACAACTACTAAAGCTATGAGTGCGGCTGCTGCTTCTACTACTCCTACATTAACTTCTGCAACTACTATTACTACTACTGCTACTACTATTACTACTACTACTTCTGCTGCTACTACTGCGGCTACTACTACTACTACTACTAATACTATTACTACTACTGTGATTACTACTACTGATACTTCTACTGCTACTATTGCTCCGGCTACTACAACTAATACTATGGCCACAACGGTTATTATTGCTGCTACTGTAGCTTCTAATACTCTTGCTACTACAACTACAACAACTACTACTCCTACTACTACTACTACGACAACAACTACAACTACAACAACTACTACTACCCCTACTACACCTAATACTACTACTACTGCTACGGCTACAGCTACTACTACTACCGTTATTGCTACTAATATTACAACTTTTGCTACTAATAGTACTGCTTCTACAACTACTTCTACAACTACTACTACCTCTAGTACCAATACTTCTCCAATAGCTACGACAACTACTTTTGGAGCTGTTGCTACTATTGCTACTACCGCTCCCACTACTACTACTACTACTCCTCCTCCTCCTCCTCCTTCTCTTACAGCTACTACTAATACAACTACTGCTACTACTGCTGCTACTATTTCTACCGTTACTACAACTACCACTCCTCCTCCTCCACCAACTACTACAGCTACTATTACTACTACTACCACTTCTGCTACAACTACTACTACAACTTCTAGTATTACTACTACTACTACCACTATTGCTACTACGACTACAACTACTATGACTACTACTTCTGCACTACTACTTCTATTACCACTACTTCTGCTGCTGCTACTACTACTACTATTATTACTTCTGCTACAACCATTTCTACTGCAACTACTCCTAGCACTATTACTACTATTGCTAGTTCTGCTACTACTACAACTTTTCGTACTGCTACTACTACGGCTAAGACCACAACTATGACTATTATTGCTATGACTACTACTACTTCTACTACAACTACTATTGCTACTAATACTTCTACTACTACTACAACTACTGCTACTGCTTCTACAACTACTTTTGCTACTACTACCACTGCTATTGTTGCTACTGCTACTACGGGTACTACAACGGCTACTGCTACTACTACTACTACAACTTCTACTACTATTGCTTCTACTGGAACTCCCACTACTACAACTACTACTATTGCTGCTACTGGCACTCCCACTACTACAACAACTACTACTGCTGCTACCAATACTACTTCTACTACTACTACTACTACTACTACTTCAACTTGTACTATTATTGCCACTATTACTGTTAATGTACAATCACTTCCACTACTGCAACTACTACAACTACTAGTACTAGTACTCATAGTCCTACTATTGTTACTACTATGACTACTACTGTTACAATTACTGCTACTACTACAACTACAACTACAACTTCTAATTCTACTGGTACTACTACAGCTGCTGCTGTTGTTGCTGCTACAACTACTATCACAACCACTAATGCGGCTATGATTCAAGCTGCGACTACTACTTTGGCTATGAGTGGTGCTGCTGCTTCGACTACTCCCATAATAACTTATGCAACTACTACTGCTGCTGCTGCTGCTGCTGCTACTACAAATACTACTACTGTTGCTGCTGCTACTGCAGCAACTACTACTACTGTTTCTACTACTACTGCTACTTCTACTGCTACTATTGCTCCGACTACCACAATTAATACTACCACTACAACTGCTACTATTGCAGCTACTACAGCCATAACTTCTACTGCCACAACAATAACTACTACTACTATAATTACTACTATTGACACTACTACTCCTTCTATTACTACTACTCCTGCTACTGCTATTGATATGAGTACAACAACTACTACTACTACAATTGCTATGGCTACAACGATTGCTACTACTACTACTGCTACTGGAACTACTACTACAACAACTACAACTATTCTGGTACCACTACTACTCTTCCAATGACAACAACTACTACTGCTGCTGCTATTGCGCGACTACTGTTACTACAACAACAACAACTACTACTACTACTACTACTTTTACCAGTACTACAACTACTAGTACAACTACTACTACTACTACTGCTACTACTACTACTACTACTACTACTGCTGTTGCTGCAACAACTACTACTACAACTACAACTGCTGCTCCTACTACTGCTAATACTGCTACTACTTGAACTAAAACTACTACTACTACTGCTGCTCCTGCTGCGACTACAAATACAACAACTACTATTACTACTACTATGGCTACTACAACAACAACAACTATTTATACAGCTATGACTACTACTACTGCTACCACTGCAACTATGGCTACTACTGCTGGTACTACTTTTGCTACTGCTGCTATGACTTCCAGTACAACAGATACTAATATTAATTCCACAACCACTACTATTACTACCATGACTACAATAACAACTACTTCTGATAATACTTCTGCTACTACTACTGCTGACACTTTTGCTACTGCTAATGCTACTGCTACTACTGCTACTCCTTCTGCTGTAGCTGCTACTACTACTACTGTTGTTTCTACAACTACCACTTCTCCTCCTACTACTGCTACTACTAGTGATACCACAACTTCTACTGTCACTACAGCCACTACGATTACTGCTTCTACACTAGTACTACTGCTACTGCTGCTACTGCTACTACTAGTACTATGACTATTATTACATTTGCAACAACTGTTACGCGTGCAACTACTCCCAACGCTACTACTAATATTTCTACTTCAGCTACTACTACCACTTTTCGTACTACTACTACTACTGCTATGATGACAACTACGACTACTATTGCTATGAATACTACTACTACTTCTGCTCCAACTACTATTGATACTAATATTTCTACTACTGCTACAACTGCTATTGCTACTACTACTACAGCTATTACGATTACTCGCCATATTACCACTACTTGTGCTACTTCTACTTCTATTCCTACTACTGGTGCTAATATACTACAACGACTTTTGCTATTACTACTAGTACTACTACTATTACTACTACAATAACTGCTACTATGGGCACTACTACTACTACTAGAACTTCTACTACTATTGCTGCTAGTGGCACCCCCACTACTACAACTAGTACTACTACTACTACTGGCACTCCCACTGCTACAACTACTACTACTGTGGCTACTACTACTACTTCTTCTACTACTACAACTCCTCCAACAAGCAATATTACTGCTACTATTGCTACTAATGTATACTTCAAATTCTACAAGTACTATAACTACTAATACTACTACTCCTTGTCCTACTACTATTGCAACTACAACTACTACTGCTACTAGTACTACAACTACTATTGCAACAACTACTACTTCTACTTCTACTAGTATAATTGCTACTACTGCTGCTACAACTACTATTTCTACCACTATTGCAGCTATGACTTCTACTACTCCTTCAATAACTTCTGCGATTACTACTACTACTACAACTGCTGCTGCTAGTACTACAACAACTACTACTAATACTAGTACTATTGTGACTACTACTACTGCTACTTCTACTGCTACTATTAGTCAGCAACTACAAGTAATACTACCACTTCAACTGTTATTATTGTTACTACTGCAACTACTACTGCTACGGCTACAACAATAACTACTACTACTACAACTACTACTATTGTGGCTACTATTACTACTACTACTACTACTACTACTACTACTACTACTACTACTACTACTGCCACAACCGCTACTACTAGCCGCGCTACAATCGCTACTACTACTACTACTACTAATACTACCTTTGCTACGGCTACAACAAAAACTACTACTTCTTGTACCACTACTTCTCCTACAACTACAATAACTACTACTATTGTTGTTGTTGCTGCTACTACTGCTACTACTACCACAACTGCAGCTATTGATACTTCTACTAATTGTACAACTTCTACTGCTACTACAGTTACTGCTCTTGCATACTACTACTGCTACTACTGCTAGTTCTACTACTACTACTCCTGCTATTGATACTACAACAATAACAACTACTACAACTACAACTGCTGCGTGTAGTATTGCTAATATTGATACTGCTTGACCTAATACAACAACTACTACTATTGCTGCTCCTGCTGCTATTGCAATTATAACAACTACTACTACTGCTGCTGCTGCGGCTACTACAGCAACAACTACTATTTCTTCTACTACAGCTATGAGTGCTACTACTACTACCACTACTACTACGGCTAGTACAGCTGGTACTACTACCAATACTATGACTGCTACAGCTGCTACTACTCCTAGTTCTATTACTATTACTACTACTACTAATACTTCTGCTGCTACTACTTTTGGTATTGCTGCTATAACTTCCACTGTGACTACAACTAATACTAATTCTACTACTATTACTATTACTACTATGATTACAACTACTACTATTACTGCTAAAACTTCTGCTACTACTACTACTGCTGCTATTGCTACTAGGGCTACTCCTTCTGCTATAGGTGCTACTACTACTACCGTTGTTATAGCTACTACTACTACTAGTACTACTACTACAAATACAGTGATTGCTGGTGCTATTCCTACAGCTATGACTTGGTACTACCATTGCTACTTCTACCATTCCTACAATAATTTCTACTGCTACTACTACAACAGTTGCTGCTGCAACTATTAAAACTACTACTTCACTTTACTCCTACTACGCGACTCCTTACTTACTATTACCAAATTACTACTCTACTGGGACTTCACTATACTGCTATTTGTCTAACTACGGTATATGTGCTCCGGGCTCCTTAAATAATAACTACCACTCGAACGCTACAAATTACCCGCTCCCGCAGCTACTACTGCTTCACTAAACCTACATATTACTGCTACTACTTTACTACTCCGTACTACTGACTAGCTACTACTGCTACTACCCACTACTTACTACTTACTCCTCCTTTTATTGCTACGGCCCATAAACTAACTTTACACTTACTGGCCATTGCTATTTCTACTACTATGGCACAACAAACTACCTACAAATACTTCTAAGTATCCCATACTTCTGCTACAACTACAAACAAACAACAACTACTACTGCTGCTGCTGCTACTACTACTACTACTACAACTACTACTACTACTACTGCTACTGCTACTGGTACTACTACTACTAATATAACTACTACTACTACTATGACTACTATTACTACTATTACTACTACTGCTGCTTCTACTACTACTTCTGCTACTACAATAACAACTACTACTACAACTACAACTACTGCGCCTACTACTGCTAATTCTGCTATAGCTTGAAATAACACTACTACAATTTCTACTGCAGCTCCTGTTGCTACTATAAATACAATAGCTACTATAACTACTGCAATGGCTACTACAATAACAAATACTACTTCTTCTACTATGGCTACGATAGCTACTACTACAACCACTGCTGGTACTACTACCAATACTATGACTGCTACTGTTGCTTCTACTACTATTACTATTACTACTACTACTACTATTGCTACTGCTGCTACTTTTGCTACTGCTGCTACAACTTCCACTGCGACTACTAATAATATTAATTATACTAGTACTACTATTACTACTATGACTAAACTACTACTGCTTATGCTAATACTTTTGCTACTACTACTGCTACTACTGCTGCTGCTGCTGACACTACTACTACTCCTACTGCTACTACTACTACTGCTACTCCTTTAGCTATAGTTGGTACTACTACAAATGTTGTTACTACTACTACTACTAGTACTACTACTACAACTACTGCGGCAGCTGCTACTGCTACTACTTCTACTACTTGTAATACTGTTGCTGCTGCTACTACTACTAGTGCTATTCCTACTACTATGACTACTGCTACAGCTGCTGCAGCTACTACTATGGCTACTATGACTGCTACTACTACTTGTATTGCGAGTACTAGTACTAACACTATCACTGCCACTACTACCTCTACTAGTCGTACTACCCCTACTACTACTATTGCAACCACTACTGCTGCTGCGACTGCTATAACAGCTATGAATGTTGCTGCTACTTCTACTAGTCCAATGACAACTACTATTACTTGAAGAACTACTACTATTACTGCTGCCGCTGCTACTACTACTACTACTAATACTCCAACTAGTGTAGTGGCTACTACTACTACTACTAGTACTACTAGTGTTACTACTGCTGCTGCTACTTCTACTACTGCTACGGCTACTGCTACTACTACCACAACTACAACCACTGTGGTTGTTGCTGCTACTACAGCAACTGCTACTACTATTACTACTACTACTGCTATGACTGGTACTAGTACTACTGCTACTAATTCTACTGCTACTACTTCTACTACTACTACTATTACTACTACAACTGCTACACTACTACTACTACTAACAACTACTTCTACTACTAACTACAATAACCACTACTGCTACTGCTGCTATTACCACTACTATTGCTACTTCTGTGACTGCTACTAACTACTACTACTACTACTACTTCTACTACTGCTACGACTACTACGACTACTACTACTTCTACTGCTACTACTATTGCTACTCTACTACTACTACTAACAACTACTCCTACAACTAAAAACTACTACTACTACTTCTGCTGCAGCTATTACCACTACAACTGCCACTTCTGCAACTCAGACTAACCACTACTGCTACTACCTCTACAACTACTACTACAACTACGACTACTATAGCTACTACTACTACTGCAGCTGCTACTACTACAAGTAATAATACAACTATTGCCACTACTACTACTACTACAGTAGCTATTACTACCATTACTTCTACAACTATTGCTACAACCACAACTACTTCTAATACTACTGCAACTTCAACTACTATGACAACTACCACTACTACAACAACTACTACTACTTCTACTATTGCTACTATTGCTACTACTAGTACTTGTAACACTACGACTAAAATTCCAAATACTACTATTACATCTACAACTACTGCTACTTCTACTTCTACTGCTACAACTACTACTACTGATAGAACTACCACACCTAATACTACTGCTAATACTGCGACTACTACTACTTCTACTACAACTGCTACTACTATTACGGCTACTGCTACTAGTACTACACCTCCTAGTACTACTATGTCTACTACGACTTCAATTACTACTGCTACTACTACTCCTATCTATACTACTACCACTACTACTGCTACTGCTACTACTGCTACTACTACTACTACTAGTACTACTATGACTACTGTTCTTCTATTACTACTACTAATACTATTACAATTATTACTACTACTACTGCTACTGCTACTACTCCTATTGCAACTACTACTACAGTTGCTCCATCCACTACTACTCCAACTACTGCACCTGCTACTGCTACCACAGCTACTACAGCTTCCATTGCTATAACTACTACTACTACTAATACTAATATTTGTGCCACTGCTACTTTTGCAAAAACTATTACTATTGCTACCACTACTACTACTGCTATTGCTACGACTTGTACTGCTCTTACTGCTATAACTTCTACTACTCTTACTACTACTACAACTACTTCTACAAGTTCTACTACCACTATGACTACTACTACTACTACGACCACTACGACTACCACTAATACTACTACTATGACTACTACTAATAATAATCCTACTACCACAACTATAATTGCTCCCACTAGTCCTATTACTGCTAGCACAACTACTGTAACTATTGCAACTACTACTACTACTACTACTACTACTACAGATACTTATGATATTACTACCACTACTCCCACAACCACTACTACTATTGCAATTGTCACACCTACAGCTACAACTACTAGAACTACTAATACAGCTATTACTACTACTATAGCTGTTGGTACTACAGTGCCTACTACTACACCTAATACTTCAACAAATGCAACATCTAGTACTCTAACTATTACTATTACTACTGTTACTACTACTACTGCTACTGCTACCGCTACTGCTACACCTAGTATTGCTATAACTGCTATAATTACTATTACTATTGCTACTACTACTATCGCAACTACAATTACTACTACTACTACCCCTACTACTGCAATAGCTACTACCATTACTACTACTACTATTGCTACTATTACGAGTACTACTACTGCTACTACTCCTACTACTGCTGCTACTGCTAATAAAATTACTACTAGAGCTCCTACTACTCCTACTATTGTTACTAATACTTTTATTACTACTACTGCAACTACTAGTACTACTACTACTATTACTACTACTGCTACTACTTCTACTGCTACTACTGTTATTACTACTATTACTACTACTGCTACTACTACTACCACCACTATTACTACTAATGCTACTACTACTACTGTTACTACTACTATTACTACTACAACGACTTCTACTACTACCACTTCTACCACTACTACTACTATTACTTGTACTGCTATTACTACTACAACAATTACTACTACTACTTCTCCTATAATAACAACAACTACTACTTGTACTACTACTACTACTCCTCCTACTACTACTACAGCTAGAACTACTTCGACAGCAACAACAACAACAACAACAACAACAACTACTACTACTACTACTACTACTACTACTACTATTTGCACAACTGCTACTGTCACTACTACTACTATTTGTACAACTGCTACTGCCGCTACTACTACTATTTCTTCTACTACAACTGCTACTATGACTATTAATCCAACTACTGCTACTTTTATCACAACTACTAATACTGCTACTTCTTCTTCTACTACTACTACTACTACTACTTCAACTACTACTACTACTCCTACTATTGCTGCTGCTGCTATTGCTACTACTACTACTCCTACTACTATTGCTGCCACAACTGCTACTGTTGCTGCTACTACAACATCTACTACTACTGCTATACTGATATTGCTACAATTATTGCAATAGAAACTACAACTACTACAACTAACACTACTCCTACGACTACTACTACTAATGCTACTAATACTAAAACTACTATGGCTACTACAACTACTACATCTACTACTACTGCTATACTAATATTGCTGCAATTGTGGCAATAGCAACTACAACTACTACAACTAACACTACTGCTACAACTACTTCTACTAATTCTACTAATACTAAAACTACTATGGCTACTACTATTGCTACTACGGCTGTTACCACTAATACTACTACAAGTACTACTAATGCTACTGTTGCTACCAACGTTACTGCTACTACTACAACTACAACCCTTTCTAGTACTTCTACAACAACTACTACTACTATTACAACTATGAGTACTACTTCTACTGCTGCTACTGCTACTACTACTAATACTACTGCTGCCACAACTACTACTACTTTTGCTACTACTATTTCTTCTACTACTGCTACTACTATAACTACTGTTATAGCTATTAATACCACTACTACTGCTACTCCTACTACTATTACAACTATTGCTACTACTATTACTGCAACTACTACTATTACTCCTACTGCTGCTGCTGCTGCTTCTACTGCTACTACTACTACTACTACTACTACTACTACTACTACTACTACTACTACTACTACTACTATTACTACTAATACTTCTATTACTACTACTTCTATGACTAGTACTAGTTCAATAACAACAACAACAATAGCAACTGCTACTACTACTAGTAGTTTTCATACAATAAAAGCAAGTATTACTTCTTCTGCTACTACTACTACTGCTATAACTACTGCTACTGCAATGACTACAACTATGACTACTACTTCTTCTACTGTTACTGCTGCAAATGTTGCTACTATAACTACTCCTACTACTACTACAACTATTACTGTTACTGCTACAACTACTACTATTACTACTACTACTTCTGCTACTATTGCTGGCACTATTACTATTGTTGTCACTACGACTGCCCAAACTACTACTACCACTGCTAATACTACTACTGCTACTTCTACTACCTCTACGACTACTGCTGCTACTGCTACTACTGCGTCTTCTCCTAGTACAATTGCTTCAGCTACATCTACTCCTACTACTATTGCTACTACTGATATTACTGCTAGAACGACAACTACTACAGATACTACTATTGCTTGTATAACTGCTTCTATTGCTACTTCTATGACTACTACTCTACTACTACTACATCTACTAGAATTGCTACTACTTCTGCTACAACTACTAATAGTACTACTACTGCTGCTATAGCAACTACTACAACTATTACTACTATAACTACTTCAGCTTCTAAAACTAGCGCTACTACTATTATTACAACTACTACCCCAAGAACTACTACTATTGCTAATAATACTACTACTACTTCTTCTACCACTATGACTACTACTGCTACTGCTGTTACTACTTTTTCTCTTATTGCTGCTACTACTACTACTGTTACTACTACTCATACTACAGCTACAATGACTACTACTACTGCTACTACTACTACTACTATGACTCCTACACTACCACTACTATCGTTGTTGTTTTACTACTACTATTACTAAAATTGCTACTACTAATAATAGTACCGCTACTTTTGCTACTACTACTACTGCTACTACAGCTACTGCTACTGCTAGTACTACTTCTACTACTATTACTACTGTGACTCTATTTGTTACTATAACTACTACTATTCCAACTAGTACCTCAACTACTACAACTACCACTGCTACTACATGTACTACTACTATACTATGACGATTACTACTACTTCTACTATTATAAATACTGCTTTTGATACTACTGCTACAACTGCTACTACTACTACTTTTACTACTACCACTACTACCTCTACTGCTACTACTACTACTACTACTACTACTACTAGTACTATTACTACTACTACTACTACTACTACTGCTACTGTAGCTACTACTTCTACTACTACAGCTACTACTGCTACTACTACAGCTACTATTACTACGATTGCTACTACATCTCCTACTGCTACTCCTACTACTACTACTACTTTTATTGCTGTTGCTATTATTGTTTCTACTACTACTACAAATACAGCTATAACAATTACTATTATTGCTACTACAAATCCAACTACTATTGCTAATACTACTGCTGATACTACTACTTCTACTCAAACTACTGGTGCTACTGTTACTGCCACTACTCTTACTACAACTACGACTACTTCTCCTACCAACACTATTACTGCTACTTTAACTACTACTACTACACTACTACTGCTTCTAATGCAATGACTACTACGGCTACCACTGCTACTTTTGATACTACTACTAGTACGACTACAACTATTTCTACTGCTACTACTACTTCTACTACCACTATAATAACAACAACAACAACTACTACTACTACTACTACTTCTACTACTACAACAACTGCTACTACTACTATTACTACAACTGCTACTACTAGTACTATAACTACTATTACTACTACTACTACTACTGCTACTACTAGTATTATTACTACTTGTTCTCCAACTACAACTGCTTCTACTACTACTACTAATACTACTATTACTACTACTAATACTACTGCAAGAAGGACTGCTGCTACTGGTACTACTATTGCAAGTACAATAGCTACTACTGCAAATACTACTACTGCTACTATAGCTAATACTATGACTGCTATACTACAATTGCTACTACTATAATTGTTGCTACTACTGCTATGTCTAATAATAGTACTACTATAGCGGCTACTATGACTACAACTACCACTACTGCTGCTGCGGATTGTTGCTACAGCTGTGACCGCAGCGATTTCTAGTACTACAACCATAGCCACTATTGCTACAGCTAAAACTGCCACAATTGCTACTACGACTACTACTTCTGCTACTACAGCTAGAACTACTACTACTGTTATTGCTACTACTATGCCAACTACTACTATTTCTACATATAATACTACTACGACTACTACTACCACTACAACTACTGCTACTACTACTGCTACCACTTCTTATCCTACCACTACTTCTTCTGCTACTACTACTGCTACCACAACTACTTCTACTACTGCTACAACTACTGCTACTAGTGCCACTACTACGATTGCTACACTACCACTACTGCTGCCATTGCTGATACTGCTACTATTACTACAATTGCTGCTACTATTGTTGCTACTACTACTAGTACTACTACTTCTGCTACTACTACTACTTTTCCTACTACTACTACTACTGTGACTACTTATGTTACTGCAATTACTGCTACTTCTGCTAATACAATTGCTGATACTACAACAACTACTACTACAAGTACTACTACTATTATGACTACTACTGCTACCTCTAGTACTATTACTGCAACTACTACGACTACTGCTTTTGATACTATTGCTACTACCACTACCACTACTTTTGCTACTAATACTGCCACCACTACTACTACTACTCCGGCAACTATTGCTACTACTGCTACTACAACCATTACTACAACTACTACTATTGCTACTGTTGCTACCACTTCTACTACTACTATTGCTGCTACTACTACTAATTCTACTACTTTTGCTGCTACTACTAGTACTCCTACTACTACTGCTACTACTACTACTACTACTACTACTACTACTACTACTACTACTACTACTATGACGACGACGTTGACGACGACGATGACTACTAGTTGTAGTAGTATTACTCCTGCTGCTGCTATTGTTATTGCTACTACTAATTCTAATATTGCTACAATAATTACTATTATTGCCACTACTACACTGACTATTATTGGTACTACTATTGCTGATACTACTACAACTACTCAAACTTTTACTACTACTACTACTAGTACTATTAGTAGCACTACTACTACTAGTATCGCTGCTATAGCTCCTACTACTATTGCAACTACTATTACCAGCACTACTACAACTACTACAACAACTACTTTCGCAACTAGTACTACTACTACCACTACTACTATGAATAGTACTATGACTATTACTAATCCGAATACAATTGCTGCTACTAATACTGCTACTACTACTGTTACTGCCACTACAACTACTACTACTGCTGCTACTACAACAATAACTACTACTACGGCTACTATCGCTACCAATGCTACAACTGCTACTACAAATACAAGCCTTACTACTATTTCTACTACTACTACTACTACTACTACAACAACAACAACTATGGCTACTACTACTACTACTACAAGTACAGCTACAACTACTACTCCTCCTCCTGTTGCTACTACTACTACTACAGCCACTACTACTACTACAACAAGAACAACAACAACAACTACTACTACTGCTACAATTAATACTACTGCTACAACAGTGGCTACTACTACTACTGCTATTACTATTACTACTATAAATTCTACTAAGACTACTATGACTACTATTACTACTTCTACTACTGCTATAGCTACGAGTGCTACCACCACTATTACTATTATTGCCATGACTGCTGCTACAACTACTATGGCAACTACTACTACTACTGGTACTACTACTACTACTACTACTACTACTACTCCTTCTACTGCTGTTGCTGTAACTACTATTGCAACTACTGCTACTACTATTGCTATTACTACTACTACTGCTGCTACTTCTGCTGCTATCGTTACTACTACTACTACTGCTATTGCTGCTGTTATTGTTGCTGCTACAATTACTACTAATACTAATACAGCAACTACTGTTACTGCAACTACTGCTATAACTATTACTGCTGCTAGTGCTTCTAATACTACTACTACGACTACTACTTCTACTTTTGGAATAACTACTACTACTCATTCTACTATTAGCACTACCACTACTATAGCTGCTATCATAACTACTGCAACTACTACTACAAGTACTAACAGTACTACTACTTCTGCTACTACTACTACCACCACTTTTGCTACTATTGCTGCTACTACTATTGCTACTGCTGTTGCTACTGCTACTACAAAACTACTGCTACTACTACCAATAATACTTCTACTACTTCTCCTACTACTACTACTACTTGTACTATTACTAAAACTACTACTACTGCTGCTGTTGTTGCTGCTACTGCTGCTACTAATACTACAACAATAACTATTATTGTTGCTACTACTACTCCTACTACTATTGCTACTACAGCTGTCGATACTAAAACTACTACTCCAACTACTACTGCTACTATATTATTATTATTATTATTATTATTATTATTATTAAAAGTTAGCTTACTATTACTAGCACTACCAATACTACTGCTACTACTTCTGCTACTGCTACTAATACTGCAGCTACTACTATTGTTGTTGCTATGACTATTGCTACTAATCCTTCTAGTACTACTACATCATTTACTACTAATGTGACTACTTGTACTTTGATCACTACTGTTACAATGACTACTACTACTACTGCTACTGCTGTTGTTGCTATGACTACTACCACTACTATGGCTATTACTACAACTACTATTACCACTACTACTACTACTAAAACTATATCTATTGCTGCAGTAGTAGCAGTAGTGGCAGTATTTGTTACAGTAGTGGCAGTAGTAGTAGCAAAAGTAATGCTAGTGAAAGTAGCCATAGTAGTAGTTATTGTTGTAGTAATAGGAGTAGCAGTAGTGGTAACAGAAGTAGTAGTAGTAGCAGCAATAATAGTAGCAGTAGTAGCAATTATAGTCATAGTAGTTGTAGTTGTTGTAGTAGTAGTAGCAGTTGTAGTGGTAGTAGTATTAGTAGTAGCTGCCATAGTAGTAGCAGTAGTAGTAGTGGTAGTAGTTGTTGAAGTAGGAGTAGTAGTAGCAGTAGAAGCATTAGTAGTAGTTGTAGTAGCAGCAATTGAAGCAGTAGTGGTAGCAGCAGCAAAAGTAGTAGTAGTAGTAGTAGTAGTAGTAGTAGCAATAGCAGCAACAACATTAGTAGTCATACGATTAGCACAAATACTAGTAGTCATAGTACTAGTAGGAGCAATAGCAATAGTTGCAGTAGCAGTACCAATAGTAGTTGTAGCAGTAGAAGTAGTAGGAGTTGTAGTAGAAGGTGCAGTAGTAGTAGTCCTAGTTGCACTAGTAGTAGTGGTAGCAGTAGGAGTAGTAGTTATAATAGGAGTAGCAAGAGTAGTACTAGTAGTAGTAGCAATGGTAGTTGTAGGAGTACCAGCTGCAGTAGTAGTAGTAGTGGTACTTGTTGTTGTAGTAGTTATAGTTGTAATAGTATTTGTAGTTGGAGTTCTAGTAGTAGCAGTAGTAGCAGTAGTAATACTAGTAGTAGGAGGAGGAGGAGTAGTAGTTATAGTAGTCGTAGTAGCAGTAGCAGTAGCAAAAGTAATAGCAAAAGTAGTAGTAGTAGCTGTGGTAGTAGCTGTAGTAGTAGTAATAGTGGTAGTAGTAGTGGTAGTAGTACCAGTAGTAGTAGTAGTAGTAGAAGGAATTATAGTAGTAGCTATAGTATTAGTTGTAGTGGTGGTTGTAGCAGCTATAATAGGAGTAGTAAGAGTAGTGGTAGTAGTTGTTGAAGTAGTAGTAGTAGCTGTAGTAGAATTAGTAGTAGTAGTAGCAGCAGTAATAGAAGCAGTAGTGGTAGTAGTAGCAACAGTAGTTTTAGTAGTAGTAGTAGTGGTAGTAATAGTAGTAGTAGTAGCAATAACAACAACCGCATTAGTAGTAGTATCATTAGTAGGAACAGTAGTAGTCCCAGTACTAGTAGCAGCAATAGGATTAGTTGCAGTAGCAGCACCAATAGTAGTTGTAGCAGTAGAAATAGTTATTATTATAGTATAAGTTGTAGTAGTAGTTGTCCGAGTAGCATTAGCAGTAGTTGTAGCAATTGGAGTAGGAGCTGTAATACTAGTACCAGGAATAGTACTAATAGTACCAGTAATGGTAGTTGTAGGAGTGCCAGTTGTAGCAGTAGTAGCATTGGTAGTAGTTGTTGTTGTGGTTTAGTTGCAGCAGTATTCGTAGTTGTAGTTGTAGTAGTAGCAATAGTAGCAGCAGTAATAGTAGTAGTAGGAGGAGGAAAATAGTAGTAGTAGTAGTAGTAGTGGTAGTAGTAGTTGTTGTTGTAGTAGTCGTAGTAGCTGTAGTAATAGTAGCAATCGCTGTAGCAAAAGTAATAGCAGAAGTAGGAGTAGTAGCAGCAATGGTAGTAGCAGTAGTAGTAGTAATAGTAGTAGTAGTAGTAGTAGTACCAATAGCAATAGCATTAGTGGGAATTGTAGTAGCAGCTGTAGTATTAGTTGTAGTGGTGGTAGTAGCTGTTATAATAGGAGCAGTAAGAGTAGTGGTAGTAGTTGTTGAAGTAGGAGGAGTAGTAGTAGTAGTAGCATTAGTAGTAGTAGTAGCAGTAGGAATAGAAGCAGTAGTGGTAGTAGTAGCAATAGTAGTAGTAGTCATAGCAACAGCAATAATAGCATTAGTAGTAATACCATTAGTCGAAACAGTAGTAGACATTGTACTAGTAGGAGCAGTAGTAATAGTTGCGATAGAAGTACTAATAGTAGTTGTAGCTGAAAAAATAGTAGTAGTCATAGTGGAAGTTGCAGTAGTAGTAGTCCAACTCGCATTCGCAGTAGTGGTAGCAGTAGGAGTAGGAGCTGTAATAGTAGTAGTAGGAGTTATACTAATGGTAGCAGTAATGGCAGTTGTAGGAATACCAGCTGCAGCAGTAGTAGCAGTGGTAGTTGTTGTTATTGTAGTTGTAGTTGTAGTAGTTTTTGTAGCTGCAGTTGTAGTAGTAGTGGTAGTAGCAGTAGTAATAGTAGTAGTAGGATTTGTAGAGTCGTAGTAGTTGTTGTAGTGGTAGTAGTTGTTGTTGTAGTAGTCATAGTAGCTGTAGTAATAGTAGGAGTAGCAGTAGCAATAGTAATAGCAGCAGCAGTAGTAGTAGTAGTAGCAGTTTAGTGGTCTAGTAAGCAGTACTAGTAGTAATAGTGGTGGTAGTAGTAGTAGTACCAATAGTAGCAGTAGTAGTAGTAGGAATTGTAGTAGTAGCTATAGTTTTAGTTGTAGTGGTGATAGTAGCAGCTATAATAGGAGCAGTAGGAGTGGAAGTAGTAGTGGTAGTAGTCATAGTAGTGGCATTAGTAGTAGCAAAAGTAGTAGCAAAGTAGTTTTAGTAGTAGTAGTGGCAGTAGTTGTAGCAAAAGTAGTAGGAGAAATAGTAGTAGTAGCGGTAGCAATAATTGTAGTATTAATAAATGTAGTAGTAGCTGTCGTAGTAGTTTCTGTGGTTGGACTTGTAGTAGTGGTGGTAGTAGTTGTTGTAGTCATAGTAGAAGTAGTAGTAGCAGTAGTTGTTGTTGTAGCAGTAGTAGTAGTAGAATTAATAGTAGGCGAAGTAGTAGGAGTAGTAGCAGTAGTAGTAGCAAAATTAGTATTAGAATTAGTAGTAATAATAGTGGAAGTAGTTGTAGTACTAGTCGTAGTAGTACTAGCAGTAGTAGTAGTGGAAGTAGTTGTAGTACTAGTCGTAGTAGTTGTAGTGGTAGCAGTAGTCAAAGTAGAAACATTTGTTCGAATAGTAGTGGTTGGAGAAATAGTAGTAGTCGAAGGGCTTGAAGCAGTAGCAGTAGTAGATGTAGCAGTTATAGTACTAGTAGTACTATTAGTAGTAGTTGTAGCTATATTCTAATAGTAATTATTGTAGTAGCAATAGTTGCAATAGTTGTAGTTGTAGTAGCAGCAACATTAGCTATACTAGTAGTAGTATTATGAGCAGTAGTTGTAGTAGCAGGAGTAGTAGTAGTAGTAGTTGTAGTAGCAATAGCAATATTAATTGTAGTAGTAGTAGCCACAGCTGTACCAGTAGAAGTAGTAGCAGCAACAATAGTAGTAGTAGTGGTATTGGTAGTAGTAGTAGTACTAGTAATAGAAGTTGCAGGAATAGTAGCAATAGCAGCAGTAGTAGTAGCAGCTGTAGTACCGGTATAGTAGTAGTGGCAGAAGTACTAGTAGTAGTAACAGTAGCTGAAGTAGTAGCCAAAGTAGTCGTACTTTCATTAGTACAAGTAGCAGTAGTAGTAGGAGGAGGAGGAGGAGGAGTAGTAGTACTACTACTACTACTGCTACGCCTAGTAATAGTATCAAAAGCAGAAGTATTATTAGAAGTAGTACTCTTAGTAGTAGTAGTAGGAGCTGTAGTAGTAGTAGTAGTTCCAGAAGTAGTAGCAATAGCGGTAGCGATAGTGGTAGTAGTGGTAGTACTCGTAGTTGAACTAGTTGCAGAAGCAGTTGTAGTGCTAGTAATAGTAGGAGTTGGAGTAGTAGTAGAAGGAGTAATCGAAGTAGTCGTAGTAGGAGTAGTAGTAGTAGCTGTAGTAATAATAGTAGTGGCTATAGCGATAGAAGTGATAGTAGTAGTCACAATAATAGTAGCAATAGTAGTAATAGAAGTAGTTGTAGAAGTAGTAGTAGCAGTAGTGATAGTAGCAGCAGTAGTTGTACTAGTTGTTGTGGTACTTGCAGTAGTAGTAGTTGCCATAGCAGTTGTAGTAGTAACAATAGTAATAGTAGCAGCGGTAGTAGTACTGGTAGCGATAGTAGTAGTAGTAGTAGAATTTGTAGTAGTAGCATTAGTTGTAGTAGATATAGTTGCAGCAATAGTATAAGTAGTTGCAATATGGTAGAATCAATAGTAGAAGTAGTGGTAGCAATAGTGCCAGTACAAGTAGTAGTAGTAGTAGTAGTAGTATCGAAAGTAGTAGTTGAAATGGTAGTTGTAGTAGTAGCAATAGTAGGAGCAAAAGTAGCAGTATTAGTAGCAAAAGCAGTAGAAAAAGTAGTAATAGTAGTGGTAGCAAGAGTTGCCATAATAGTAGCGTCCTAATGATAGTAGTAGTGTCCTAATGATAGTAGTAGAGGTAACTGTAGTAGTAGTGGTAGTAGTATCATTAGTAGTATTAGTAGTAATAGTTACTATTGTTGTAGTAGTAGTAGTAGAATTAGCAAGACTAGTAGCAGTAGTAGTAGTGCCCAAAGTAATAGTTGAAGTAGTTGCAGTAGTAGTCATAGTTATAGTAGTTGTAGTAGTAGAAGTTATAGTAGTAATAGTAGTAGCAATAGTAGTAGGTGCAGTTGCAGTAATTGCAGTAGATCTAGTAGTAGTAGTAGGAGCAGTAGAAGTAATGGTAGTAATAGTCACAACAGTCATAGCCATAGTAGTCGTAGTACTAGTTGGAAAAGTAGTAGCAGCAGTAGTAGTAGCAATAGTTATCGTGGTAGTAGTAGTAGTAATTGTAGTAGTAATCGTAGTAGTGGTAGTTGTAGTAATAGTAGTAGGAGGAGTAGTAGTAGTAGTGGTAGTTGGTGTTGTTGTTCTAATAGTATTAGTAGTAGTAATAGTACTAGTGCTAGTAGTAGTAGCCATTGTTATAGTTGGAGCAGAAGTAGTAGCAGAAGTAGTAGTAGTAGTAGTAGTAGTTTTAGTTGTAGTAGCCATTGCAGCAACAGTAGTAATAGTAGTAGTAGTAGTAGTGGTAGCAGTAGTAGTAGGGGACGTAGTAGGAGTAGTAGTGGTTGTATTAGTAGCAATAGTAGTAGTACTAGTAGTCGTAGTAGCATCGTTATGGTTGTTGTTATTGCATTGGCAATAGTATTTGTTGAAGTAGTAGTAGTAGTAGTAGTAGTAGTAGTAGTTGCAATAGGTATAGTAGTAGTAGCAGCAGCAGCAGTAGTAGTAGTAGAAGTAGTAGTATTAGTAGCAGTAGTAGCAGTAGTAGTAATAGCAGAAGAAGTAGCAGCAGTAGTAGTAGCAATAGCAGCAGCAGTAGTAGTATAAGTTTTAGTGGTTGTGGTAGTAGTGGAAGCATTTGTATTAGTACCAACTGTAGTAGTGGTAGTATTAGTAATAGTAATAGAAGTAGTAGTAGTAGCAGAAGTAGCAGTAGTAGTAGTATTGGCATTAGTAGCTATAGTAGTTGTTGTTGTAGTATTAGTAGTGGTAGCAATTGCTATAGTAGTGGTGGTGGTAGTAGTAGTATTTGTAGTAACAAAATTAACCAGAAGTTATCGCAGAAGTAGTAGTAGTGATAGTTGCAGTAGTAGTTGCAGTCGTAGTCGTAGTAGTTTGTTGTAGTACCAATAGCAGGATTAGTTCGAGCAAAATTGGTAGTGGTAGTTGTAGTAGTTGTAGTAGTTGTTTTAGTAGTAACAGTAGTTGTAGTAGTAGTAGTATTAGTAATAGTAGTTGTTGTTATTGTAGTTGTAGCAATAGTAGTTGCAAAAGTGGTAGCGGAATTAGTAGCAGTTGTAGCTGCAGTAGTTGTAGCACGAGTGGCAGTAGTAGTAGCAAAAGTGGTAGCAAAAGTAGTTGTATTAAAAGTAGCAGTAGTAATTGCAGTAGTGGTAGTAAAAATAGTAGTAGGAGTAACAGCCAAAGTTGTAGCATCTAAAGCAATAGAAGTAGTAGTTGTAATAGTAGCAGTAGTAGTTGTAGAAGTAGTAGTAGTAGTAGTATTAGCAATAGTGGTCATGCTAGTAGTAGTTATAGTAGTGGTAGTAGTAGTAGCAGCAGCAGTAGTTGTTGAAGAAGGAGTAGTAGTAATAGCAGTAGTATTAGTAATAGTAGTAGCAGCAATAGATGTTGGTGTAGTAATAATAGTAGTAATAGCAGTAATAGTAGAAGTATTAGTAGTAGCAGTAGTAGTTGGAGTAATAGCAATAGTAGAACGAGTTGTAGCAATGGCAGTATTAGTAGTAGTACTCGTAGAAGTATCATTAGTAGTGCATGTTGTAGCAGCATAGTGATAGTAGCAGCAACAACAACATTAGTAGTCGTAGTATTAGTATTAGTAGTAGTAGTGGTGGTAGTAGTAGTAGTAGTAATAGTAGCAGTTGCAGTAGTAGCAATAGCAGTAGTAGCAGTTGTAGCACTAGTAGTAGAAGCAGTAGTAGCAATTGCCATAGTAGTTGCAACAGTAGTAGTATGAGGGGTAGTTGTTCAAGCAGGAGCAGGAGCAATAGTAGTAGAATTAGTAGTAGTAGCAGTAGCAGCAGTAGTAGTATGACCAGTAGTTGTTGAATTAGGAGCAAAAGCAGTAGTAGTAGTAGTATTAGTAATAGGAGTAGCAGCAGCAGTAGAAGCAAAAGTAGTAGCAACAGTAGTAGTCGCAGTACAAGTAGGAGTAGCAGTATTTGTTGTCATAGTAGTACCAGAAGCACTTGTGGTATTAGAAGTAGTAGTTGTTGTAGTAGAAGTAGCAATAGTAGTAGGACCCATAGTAGTAGTAGTTGTTGTAGCAGTAGTACTTGTAGCAGTCATAAGACAAGTAGTTGTAGAAGTAGGAGTAGTTGTTGTAGTAGTAGTATTAGTTGGAGTAGCATCAACGGCAGCAGAAGTAGTAGTAGTAGTAGTAGCAGCAGTAGTACTAGCAGCAACGACATTAGTAGTAGTAGTAGTAGTAGCAGTAGTAGTAGTAGCAGTAGTAATAATAGTAGTAGCAACAGTAGCAGTAGAAGTAGTAGTTGTAGCAATAGTAGTAGAGCCAGTAGTTGTAGCAGTAGTAGCTGCAGCAACAATAGTAGTTTTAGTAGTAGTGCCCGTAGTACTACAAGTTGCAGTAGTAAAAGTAGTAGGAGTTGGGGTAGTGGCAGTAGTAGTAGTAGCTACTATAGTAGTAGTAGTAGCTGCAATAGTAGTAGTAGTAGTTATAACAACTGCAGCAGATGCCAAAGTAGTTATAGTAGTAGTAGTAGTAATAATAATAGTAGAAGTCGTAGTAGTAGCAAAAGTATTATTAGTAGTAGTAGTAGTAGTAGCTCGTCGTCGTAGTAGCAGTAGTAGTAGTAGTAGCAGCAACAGTAGTAGTAGTACCGTTAGTAGTAGCTGTAGTTGTATTGGTAGTAGTAGTAGCTGTAGTAGTAGTTGTGGCAGTATTGGTAGTTGTGGTAATATTTGTAGTTGTGGTAGTAGTAGTAATTGTAGTAGTAGTAGTAGTGGTAGTAGTAGTGGTAGTGGAAGTAGTAGTAGTAGTAGTGGTGGTACTAGTAATAATGGCAGTAGTAGGGATACTAGTTGTAGTAGAAGCAATAATAGAAGTAGCATTAGTAGTACTCATAGTTGCAGTAGCAGTAGTTATGGCTGTATAGTAATAGTAGCAGTAGCAGTAGTAGTAGCATTTATTATTGTAGAAGGAGTTGCAGCGGTAGTAGTGGTAGTAGTTGTAGTAGTAGTTGTAGTAGTAATAATTGTAACATTAGTTGTCATAGTAGTAGCAGCGGCAGCAGGAGTAGTAGTAGTAATAGTAATAATAGTAGCTGTAGCGGCAACAACAGTAGTAGTAGTAGAAGTACCAGCAGTAGTTGTAGTAGTGGTAATAGTAGTAGCTATCACATTAGTTGCGGTAGCGGTAGTAATACAAGTAGTAGTGGCGGCAGCAGCAGCAGGAGTAGTAGTAGTTGTTGTAGTTGTAGTAGTAGTTTTGGTACTAGTGGGAGTAGTGGAAGTAGTAGAAGCAGTTGTAATAGTAGTTGAAGTAGTAGTAGTTGTTGTTGTTGCAGTAGCAGTAGTAGTAGTAGTAGTAATAGTAGTATTAGTAGCAGTAGAAGTAGTAGTAATAGTAGTAGCAATAGTAGTAGTAATAAAAGTAGAAGTAGTAGTAGTAGTAGTACTAGAAGTAGTAGCAGTAGTAGCATAAGTAGTAGTAGTAGTATAGTAGTAGTAGCAGTAGTAGTAGTAGTAGTAGTAGTAGTAATAGGAGTGGTAGTTGTAGTAGTAGAAGTAGAAGTAGGAGTAGGAGTCGTAGTTGTTTTTGTAGTACAGGTAGTAGTCATAGAAGTAGTAGTAGTAGCAATTGTAGGAGTAGAAGTTGTAGTAGGACTATAAGTAGCAGTAGTTGGAGTAGGTGCAGTAGTAGAAGTAGTAGGACTAGTGGTAGTAGTAGTTGTCATTGTTGTTGTTGTTATTATCGTGGAAGTAGCAGTACTAATAGTAGTAGTAGTAGTAGTATTACTAATAGTAGGAGTGTTAGGAGCAGTAGTTGTTGTTGTTGTTGCAGCTGTAGTAGTTGGAGTAGTTGGAGTAGTTATAGTAGTCATAGTAATAGGAGTAGTTGTAGTAATAGTAGAAGTAGGAGTAGCAGTAGTAGAGGTAGTGGTAGAAGTAATAGTAGTAGTAGTAGAAGTAGTAGTAATAGCAGTAGTAGGAGTAGTTGTAGTAATATTAGAAGTAGGACTAGGAGTAGGAGTAGCTGTAGTATTAATATTGGAGGTAGTAGAGGTAGTAGTAGGAGTAGTAGTAGTAGTAGTAGTAGTAGTAGTAGTAATATTAGAAGTTTGTGAAAGAGTAGGAGTAGTAGTAGTATTAATATTAGAGGTAGTTGTAGTAGAAGTTGTAGTAGGAGTAGGAGTTGTAGTTGGACCAGTAGTAGCTGTAGTACAAGTCGGTGTAGTAGTAGTATTAGTAGAAGTAAGAGCAGGTGTAGTTGTAGTAGTAGCTATTGTAGTAACACCAGTAACAGCAGTAGTAGCGACAGTAGTAGTATAAGAAATATTAGTAGTAATAATAGTAGTAGGAGATGTAGTATTAGTAGCGGCAGTAGGAGTAGGAGTAGGAGTAGGAGTAGGAGTTGTAATTGCTGGAGTAGTGGTAGCAGTAGTTACATTAGGTTTAGTAGTAGTAGCTGTAGTAGTAGTAGCCGTTGTACTAGTAGTAGTAGTAGGTGGAGGAGGAGGAGGAGGAGGAGGAGTAGTAGTATGTGTTGCAGAAGCCAGAGTAGGAGTAGGGGTTGGAGTACGAGGAGTAGTAGTAGTGGTAGTAGTGGTAGCAGGAATAGAAGGAGTTGTAGTAGTAGCAATTGTACTAGTAGTTGTAGTTGTAGCAGCTATAGTAGTAGTAGAAGTAGTAGTAGTGGTAGTAACATGAGAAGTAGTTTTAATAGTTGTAGCAGTAGTCGTAGTAACAGTAGTAGCAATCTTAATAGTAGCAGTAGTAGTAGTAAGGGCTACAACAGTAGTAGTAGTAGTAGTTGTTGTTGTATTAGTAGGTGTATTAGTAGTAGCAAAAGTGGGAGTAGGAGTGGTAGTAGTATTAGTAATAATTGTAGTGGTAGTAGTAGAAGTAGTATTAGTAGCCACAGAAGTAGTAATAGCAGAATTAGTAGGTGTAGTAGTTGTACTAGTAGTAGGAGTAGTAGAAGTGGGAGTAGCATTGGTACTGGTAGTAGAAGTACTTGTAGTACAAATTTTAGTAGTGGTAGTAGTAGTAGTCATAGTAGTAGTAATAGTAGTAGTAGTAGTGGCAGTAGTTATTGTTGTTGTAGTAGTAGTAGCTAGAGCAGTAGTAGTAGTTGTTGTAGCAGTAGTCGCCACAGCAGTAGTAGTAGTAGAAGCAGCAGTAGTTGTTGTAGTAGTAGCTGTAGCATTAGTAGTTCTTGCAGTAGTAGTAGTACTTGTTGTTATTGTTATTGTTGTAGTAACAATTGCAATCACAGTAGCAGTAATAGTAGTTTTAGTAGTAGTAGTACTAGTAGTGGTAGTAGTAGTAGTATTTGTAGTAGTCGTAGTATTGGTAGTAGTAATAGTAGTAGTAGTAGTAGTATTAATAGAAGTAGTTGGAGTAGGAGTAGTAGTAGTAGTTATAGTTGAAGTAGTAATAATAGTAGCCGTAGTAGTAGTAATAGTACTTGTTGTAGTTGGTGTATTATGGGTAATAGTAGTAGTAGCTGTAGTAGTAGCAATAATAGAAGTAGTAGTAGTAGGAGTAGGAGTAGTAGTAATAGTAGTTGTACTAGTAGTAGTAGAAGTTGTAGTAGCAGCAGTGGTAGCAATAGTACTAGTAGTAGTAGAAGTAGCTGGTGCTGTTGTAGTAGTAGTTGTCGCAATAATAGTAATAGTAGTTGTAGTAGTAGTACAAGTAGTAGTTGTTGGAGTTATTATAGAAGCAGTAGGAGTAGTTGCAGGAGTAGTAGTAGAAGTAATAGCAGTGGTAGTAGTAATAGTAGTATTGGTAGTAGTACTAGAAGTTGCAGTAGTAATCATAGTAGTGGTAGTTGCTGTAGTAGCAATAGTAATTGTAGTAGGAGTAGTAATGGTAGTCGTAGTAGTTGTAATAACTGTAGTCGGAGTCGTAGTTATAATAATGGTAGTAGTATTAGTAGTTGTAGTAGTAGTAGTAGCAGTAGTAGTAGTAGGAGTAGTAGTAGTAGTGGTAGCAATAGTAATAGTAGCAGTAGCAGTAGCAGTAGTAGTAATAATAATAGTAGTAGTACTAATAGTAGTAGTAGTAATAGAAGTAGTAGTATTAGTAATAGTAGTATTTGTAGAAGCTGTATTAGGAGTAGTAGTAGAAGAAGATGAAGAAGTAGTAGTAATAGTAGTAGAAGTAGTAGTAGTCGTTGTAGTTGGAGAATTAGTAGTCGTAGTTTTTGTTCTTGTTGTTGTACTACTAATAGTAGTTGTAGTACTAGTAGCGGTTGTTGGAGTTATACTACTAGTAGTAGCTTCGGTAGTAGTAACAATAGTAGTAGCAGGGGTTATAGTAGTAGCACTATCAGTAGCTGTATTAGTAGCAACAGCCATAACAGTAGCAGCAGTAGTAGCAGTAGTAGTAGAAGTTGTAGTTATAGTTGTTGTAGTAATACTAATAGCTGTAGTAGACGTAGTTGTAGAAGTAGTAGATGGAGTAGTAGTTGTAGTACTAGCAAATGTAGTAGTAGTGGTGGCAGTAGTAGTAGTAGTAGTAGTAGTAGTAGGAGTAGTTATAGGAGTAGGAATAGTAGTAGAACTAGTGGTAGTTGTGGTCGTAGTAGTAGTTGTAGTCGTAGTAGTAGTTGTTGTTGTAGTAGTAGTAGTAGTAGCGGCAACAGCAGTAGTAGTAATTGTAGTAGTATTAGTAGCAGTAGCATTAGCAATAGTAATAGTAGTCGTAGTAGTAGTGGAAGTAGTAGTTGTTGTAGTAGGAGTACTTGTAGTAGCAGCAATTGAAGTAGTAGTTAAAGTAGTAGTAATAGAAATTGCAGTGGTAGTAGAAGTAGTAGCAGCAACAACAACAGTAGTAGTAGGTTGAGTAGTAGGAGAAGTAGCAGTAGAAGTGGTAGAATTAGTAGAGGCAATAGTAGGAGTAGTAGTAGCAATAGTAGTAATAATAGTAGTATTTGTAATAATAGTAGTTGTTAGGGGTAGTAGTAATAATAGTAGTAATAGTAGTACTTGTAGTAGTAGTTGCAATAGTAGTAGTAGCAAAAGAAGAAGTAGTAGTAGTAGTTATAGTACTAGTGATAGTAGTAGTAGTACCATTGGCAACAGCAGTAGCAGCAATCATAGTTGTAGTAGTAGTAGTAGTAGTAGTACTAGTAGTCGTAGCAGTAGTTGTTGTATTAGTAGTAGTAGCAGCAATCGTAGTAATAGTAGTTGAGCTAGTAGTAGTAGTAGTAGTAGTAGTGGCAGTCATAGTAGTAGTAGTAGTTGTTGTTTTTGTAGCAGCAGAATCAATAGTAGCAGTAGTTGTAGTAGTTGTGGTCGTAATAGTTGGAAATAGTAGTAGTGGTAGTAGTTGTATTAGTAGAAGTAGCAGCAGCTGTAGTAAGAGTAGTTGAAGTAGTAATAGTAGCAGTAGTAGTAGCTTTCATAGTAGTAATAGTAGTAGATGTTGTAGCAGCAGAATCAATGGTAGCAGTAGTTTTAGTAGTTGTGGTAGTAAGTAGTAGTAGTAGTAATTGTAGCAGTAGTAGCAGTCGTAGTTGTGGAAGGGGTAGTTGTAGTCGTTGTAGCAGTAGCAGCAACAACAGCAGCAGTAGTATTAGTAGTAGCAGTATTAGTAGCAATAGTAGTAGTAGTAGGAAAAGAAGTTGTATTAGCAGTAGCAGGAGTTGTCCTAGTAGTAGTAGTAATAGCAATAGCAGTAGCAGTAGTAGTATTAATAGTAGTAGTAGCCATTGTATTAGTAGTTGTTGTAGTAGTAGCAATATAAGTACTTGCAGTAGTAGCAACTGTAGTAGTAGTAGCAGTGGTAATAGTAGTAGAAACAGCAGCAGTATGAGTAGAAGAAGTAGCAATTAAACTTGTAGTAGTAGTTTTTGTAATAGTGGTAGCATTAGTAAGAGCAGTAGTGGTAGTAGTAGTGGTAGGAGGAGTAGTAGTAGTAGTTGTAGAAGTAACAAAAGTATTAGTTAGAAAAGCAGTAGGTGTAGTAGCAGAAATAATAGTAGAAGTAGTTCCAGTAGTAGTAGCAGTAGTTGCAGTAGCATTAGCCATAGTAGTATTAGCAGTAGTAGTAGTAGTACTAGTTTTAATATATGAAGTTATTGCTGTAATAGTAGTAGTAGCAGGAGTAGTAGAGTAGTAGTGGAAGTAGTAGTAGTAGTAGTATTATTATTATTAGGAGTAGTAGTAGTAGTAGCAGTGGTGGTAGTAGTAGTGCAGTAGCAGCATTAGTAGTAGTAGCAGTAGTAGTAGTAGTAGCAGCAGCAGTAGTGGAATTAGTAATAGTAATAGTTATAGTAGCAGTCGCTGTGGTAGTAGTAGTAGTAGTAAAAGTAGTTGCAGTAGTAGTAGGGGTAGCAGTAGTCATGGTAGTACTAATCATAGTAGTAATAGGAGGATTAGTAGTAGTCATATTAGTAATAGTAGCAGGAGTAGTAGTAGTAGGAGTAGGAGGAGTAGTAGTAGTCATATTAGTAATAGTAGCAGGAGTAGTAGTAGTAGGAGTAGTAGTAGTAGTAGTAGTAGAAATAGGAGGAGTAGTAGTAGAAACGGTAGGAGTAGTAGTAAAAGACTAGTAGTAGTAGCAGTGATAGTAATAGTAGTAGTAGTAATAGAAGTAGTAGTAGTAGTGGTGGTAGTAGTTGTAGTAGTGGTAGTTGTAGTAGTAGTAGTAGAGGGGTAGTTGTGGTAGTAGTAGTAGTCGCTGTAGTAGCAGTAGCAAGAGTAGTGGTGGTAGTCGTAGTATAAGTAATAGTAGTTTAGGAGTGGTATTTGCAATACTAGTAGTAGGAGTAGTAGTAGTTATAGCAATAGTTGCGGTAGTAGTAGTAGGGGTAATAATAATAGTAGTAGTGGTAATAACAGTTGTTGTACTATTACTAATAGTAGGATTTGTAGTAGGTGTATTAGGAGTAGTAGTAGTAGTAGCTGTAGTAGTAGTTGTTGTTGTTGTTGTTGTTGTAGTAGTAGTGGTAGTAGTACTGATAATTTCTTGGCACAATGGTACCCATCCGTTAAGCAGATAGATGACAACTTGAGCGAGCCGTTAACCTTACTATTAGTTCAATCCAGCGCACGGCCGCCGTTCAGCCGACAACACAACAGAAGTGTGGTGGATAGTAGATCACTTCTTATCTCTTATCTAATCAGATGCCATAGTGGATGCACCTTTTTGCAAAGCTACTTTTTGTAAAGCTACTTTTGTAAAGTATCTTTTGCTTTTGCAGAGCCACTTTTTGTAAAGCTACTTTTGTAAAGTATCTTTTGTAAAGATACATTTTGTAAAGCGAATGCGATCTTATCGCATCAGCTGGTGTAAACTTTGTCCTAAAAAAGTAGGATGCCATAATAAGAACAAGAACGAGAGTTTCTAAGCGAAGCGTAGAGTTATCTGTGAGTTCTTCCATATCTTTATCCTTATTCTCTTTACGTTTCGACTCTGCGTAACCCACCTACCCCGTCGTCGCCCGACTCGGCACTTAGTATCAGAGCTAGTTAAAGATATGGAGGAATAAAACCCACAAAGGTTAGGGTACAACGATTTTGAGGTAAGGGTTTGTGATTACCACTTTGTTTACTACTACGCATCAGGCTTTGAGCTAATATCATATCTGCTAGAACCTCGCTTTGATGGTATTATGCGAACTAGAATTAAATTATTGGTATTATACATGCCGAGTGAGAGACTGGGCATAAGGAAAAAGAATAGGTCATAACTTGGCAGCCAAGGCGAGAGGCCGCCTGTAAGACCAAGGGCACACCTGTGTGATCCTAGCTTATGTCTTAACCCGGTGTGGAATTGCCCTATTTAATCTTGTTCGGAACTGCCCTCAGAAGCAATTCTGGTGGTTTAAAAAAAAAAAGTTATTGGCTCTCATGTCTGATGCATGGGAAAAATCCATACAGGAATGGTATGATCATTCCCGAACCTCTAACCTGGAGTATCTTGATCTTGCTTCTACCCAGAAAGTTTCCACAAATCAACTAGCCCACAACCTTGCTGTAATTTTTGATAGATTTTGCCTATCATCTAGAGTTCATTTGAAAAATTTTAAGTCATTGCTTGAGCAATACCAAGGTCTAGAGAAAGAAGTAAGAAGTCTAAGGTCTTCATTAAAGGACCTGATAGAAGTTTACCTTGACAATCAGCCTCTTACAAAGCAACAAATCAGAGAGTTAGTTGCTGAAACTACTCAGCAGCCTAGCCTAGCTGAAGAGGGAACCTTTGAACTTGCTAAGTATCTAAGGAAAAGGCTTGATAAAATTGAAATCCTACTTGCAAGGGCAACTGAAAGGCCTAAAGAAGCAAAGGGCCAACTAAGAGCTTTCAAAGACCCGGTAACAATTTTACAGGAGGAAAAGGACAAGCTAAAAAACTAAATGGCCGCAAGACGGACAACTTCGCAAGCGGTGGCAATACAAGACTTGCCGTCAACTTCAGCTCCAGCACCCCTGTTTGAAGATCAAATATGGGGGTACAGGCGAAACCACAGGCGTCTTCACAATGCACAGCAAGCTGTGAAGAAGCTTCAAAAATGCCTAACTGGAGGAACAGGCCCAGTCCACACCCTAGAGCAGCAAATTGATGCACAAGTTCAGCTGAGGCTTTCTATGCAGAAGTGGGCCTCTATTGTACCCGCGAAAGTGCTTTACCGTTCAAGGAAGGATGACATCCACCATAAAGTCTACGTCCACATGTCGGAGGAGGCCATATTATGCACGGACGGCAACCAGGTGGACCGAAATTTTATCCAGGAGGACAGCTAAAATCAACTACATAGAAGTGGAATGTAATACATCCATCTCGGAGTATTGCAGGTACGTATGCAAATCTTACACAGACAGGAGGAGGGCACGCTGGCCCTAGTCGTCTTCAGGGACAATCGGTGAATAGGTAACCAAGCAATTCTGGCGACCATGGAAATTGACTTAATTAGAGGAAGTCAACTGGTCTATGTGATCCCTGCCCTCATGATGACCATTGACAATTTCTTCAAGCACGCCCAAATCTCAATCCTGACCAGTCCTGCCCAGAGGCTATGAAAACTGGAGAGGTGGCAATGCAAACTTGCTGATCACCAGGGGTTTGGTCGGAAGGCTATCAAATACCCCAATGTTGGCTTTGCCTATGAAGTACAAGGCGTCGTGGACTACCTCACAAGTCATGGCATAAGGGCACTACCAGGGCAAAGGTACTCCGCAGCAGAGTACCAGGGACACGGATGGATGATCCGACCAGCAGAGATGATCAACCTAATGTAGCCTACTGAGGTTCATTCGAGGACCTTAGTGGATGGAACAATTGCACTGCAATTTTCTGGCTATGCTGCGACCTCTACTAGGAAAACTCCTCATTATAACATTGAAGATGAGGAAGTTGATGGTGACGAAGAAGAACTGGCTCATGCCATAGCAGTTCTGAGAGAGGATGCTAACTTTGAGCTGGATGAAGAATAGTACAGTTACTTTGATACTCTGTCACCAATCACTGATTCGACGGGTGATCTATGTTATCCATCCCAGCAACTCCAAACAATTTGGGATTAGTCCCCCGACGAAGATGGAGATTTTATCAATCCATTCTTTGCAGAAAACAATAGGGTGGCCCAACCCCATCACCACCCTTTTTGTCTAAGCTTGTTGCTGCAGGCTTTGAAGAAGAACAGGAGGAGCCTGATCCGAGACTAGAATACCCAACTATGAAGAAGCTCTCGGAAAGATTGTATTCAAGCACAATCACTACAGCCACATCCCCATATAGGACACACGGTGATGTGGCCATGGGGCCTCCAAACTACCCCCCTGCAACCAATTTGGGGCCATCGACGTCGGCACCAGTATTTGCAGAGTAAAGAACTACGGCATGGTTCAAAGGAGGGATGAATAATGAGATGTGGACCCTCCCATCAGCCCAGCAGGCAGGGGGAGCCATGTTCATCATCCCAGAGCAGCTGGGCCTATTCAATGATGCCTTATGTAGGTGGGAATCCATTGCAAGGAACCATGTTGCAAGCCAAGCATTTACTGACCCACGGGACAAACTGGAGTATATTGAAAATCTCTTAGGTGAGATTGAAAAGCTAACGTGGATCCAATGGCGGATGAACTATGGAGAAGAATATCAAGCTCTAATCAATTCTGTCGAAGGACGGGAGGGAACTCAGAATATCCTTTCCCAGATGAGAAGAGTCTTCTCCCTAGAAGACCCAACACAAGGGTCAACTATGATCCAAGAGTCTGCCTATAGAGACCCTGAAAGACTATCCTGCGACAACGTCAAAAATATCATTCAATACAAGAATGATTATATGAGGCTAGCGGCAAAAACAAGAAAACTCTATGTAGGAGAGGAACTTTCGGAGAAGTTCTGGCTAAAAATGCCCGGAGATCTGGGCTGAAGGATTAAAGCAGCCTTTGAGGTAAAATACCCAGGCATAATTATTGGGGTAATGCCTAGAATCTTGTTCGCTTACAGGTACCTGGAAGAAGAGTGTAAAGATGCTGCCTTCAAGCGAGCCTTGAAGAATCTATCATTTTGCAGCAAAATTCCTATACCAGGCTACTACAAAGATAAAGAATGGAGGATAGGCCTCCGAAGGTCAAGGACGTATAAGGGAAAGCCACATGATTCCCATATACGAGTAGAGAAGCGGAAGCATCTCATAAGGAGTAAGAGGTGCAAGTGCTATCTCTGCGGCCAGGAGGGGCATTTCGCACGAGAATGCCCTAATGATAGGAGGAACATAAAGCGGGTTGCCATCTTTGAGCAGCTCGAAATTCCCAAGGACTGTGACATACTATCAGTCAAGGAAGGGGAGGATTAGAGTGACGCTATATTTAGTGTCTCGGAAGGTGAAGACAATAACCACGAGCTACAAAAGTCAATTCAAATGCTCGTGCAAGAAGAATACATCTACATGCTCGGAGAGGTAAATGGTGGCTACAGGCCACAGGTACGACTCCCAGAGCACCAATTAAATTGTCTTCATAAGTGGCAGCATAACTCTTTCGTGCAGCCCCAGTAGGAGGATTGTGCCTGCTGTAAAAGAAAAACTATGCAGAGGGCAAGGATTCATTGCCCGGATTGCCTTGTTACTGCCTGCAACCTATGTGGACCTTACTATTTTAAAAGAGAGGTCCCAGTCGCACCAGCAGCGCCAGCCCCTTTCTTCCCTCAGAAGCTGATCCAAGAGTAGAGGTACTACATTGCATGGTGTGAAGGGGAGATGAACAGACTACAAAAGGAGGTGGACTACTATAAAGGAAGGCTGCAGGAATTTGAACTGGAGAAAGACCTTGCGGATGATTTCAGAAGCCTTAACAAAGGAAAAGAAGCTGTGGAGGACTCAGAAAATCCTGGAGAGGAGCTCACTAACGTCCTCTATCAAGAATATGTGAACAAAACCTCTGCAAAAACAAAGCCAAGCTCGGGACCACGGCTGGTTAAAAACATACTATATAAGATGCTTGTGGAGTTTGAAATTTCAGGAATCCCTAGATCCAAGGTCCGAGCAATCTTGGACACCAGAGCCACAACATGCTGTATTGATGAAGGCTCGGCACCAGCGGAGGCACTCGAGCAAAACAGTTTCGAAGTTTATTTCAGTGGAATCAACTCAAGACAAGCCGCCAGGAAAAAACTCAAAGGAGGGTGGATGTACATAGGAGAAAACATTTTCAGAATCCCTTATACCTACAGATTCAGAATGGAGCTTGGAGATGGCATCCAAATGATCATAGGATGCAATTTCATAAAAGCCATGCAAGGGGGGTAAGGATAGAAGGTAACGTAGTTACTTTCTATAAGAATCTTACAGTTATCAATACTACCCCAACCGCCTCTGTGTATACTTCTCTTGAAGAAATAGGTCTGGAAGAAGACGAGTACATTGATATTAAGGAATCAGTGTATTACAATGAGGAGCAAAGCCAGGATTCATTCATACAGTTGCTCAACCCCTTGATGCGAAGGCTGAAAGAAGCTCGTTACATTGGGGAAGAGCCCCTGAAACACTACGCAAGGAATAAATCGTCTGCTGGCTAGACATTAAGAACCCGGATTTCATGGTCGTAGATAAGCCCCTAAAACATGTTACACCTCAGTTGCATGACTCTTTTAAAAACCATGTGCAGGCACTGCTTAATCTAGGCGTTATCAGACCAAGTAAAAGCCGGCACCGAACGACTGTCATCATTGTTAACTCTGGAACCAGCATAGATCCTGCAACTAGGAAGGAAGTGAAGGGAAAAGAACGAATGGTGTTCAACTACCTGAGACTTAATGACATCACCAATAAAGATCAGTATAGTCTCCCAGGCATAAATACAATCCTAAAGAGGGTATGTGGTAGTAAAATCTACTCTAAGTTTGATCTTAAGAGTGGATTCCATCAAGTATCCATGCACCCGGACTCCATCGAATGGACAGCCTTTTGGGTTCCCGAAGGTCGATATGAATGGCTGGTCATGCCATTCGGTTTGAAGAATGCAGCTGCTGTGTTCCAACGGAAGATGGACATATGTTTCCAAGGTACGAAAAACTTCATCGCTGTATACATTAATGACATCTTAGTATTTTCCCAGATAGAGCAGGAGCATGCAGAACACCTCCGAATCATGCTACAAATTTGCGAAGAGAATGGGCTCATCCTTAGCCCAACAAAAATGAAGATAGCAGTCTCAGAGGTGGAATTCCTTGGGGCAATAATCGGAACCAAAAGATCAAATTACAGCCCCACATTGTTAAGAAGATTTCGGAATGCAAGGAGCAGGAACTGACAACTTTGAAGGGGTTAAGATCCTAGCGAGGAGTTCTCAACTACGCCAAGAACTACATTCCCAACTTGGGAAGATTACTAGCCCCTTATACGCAAAAACGAGTCCCACTGGAGAACGAAGATGGAATGCGCAAGATTGGGACCTAGTCAGACAAATTAAAAAACAAGTAAACGAACTGCCAGATTTGGAGATTCCCCCAGAGAAGAGCTATGTCCTCCTGGAGGCAGATGGCTATATGGAAGGATGGGGAGGAAAATCTGCAAATAGAAGAAGCAGAAGCACGACCCCCGATCCTCAGAAAAAGTCTGTGCCTATGCCCGTGGAAAGTTTAATTCTCCCAAGTCCACAATTGATGCTGAACTACATGCTGTTATGAAGAACTTGGAGGCGTTAAAAAATTATTACTTGGATAAGGAGGAATTAACCATCAGGACAGATTGTCAGGCAATTATCAGCTTCTTCAACAAGTCACCAGGAAACAAGCCCTCCAGAGTCAGATGGCTTGCCTTCAAGGATTATATAACTGGGATTGGTATCCTAGTTCATTTTGAACATATTGAAGGAAAGGATACTCAGCTCGCTGATGCCCTTTCCCATTTAATATCTCATTTAGCTTATGCAGGATGGCCAACCGAGGAGCACCAGATCAACCTGGAGCTAGCAACTATAGCTCTGCAAGAGGTCAGCGCAGCACCACACAAAGAAGCTCAGGACCAACTAGCGATGATACTGGTGGCGTTATGCGCTACTCATAGCTCATTCGGCTACTTGGATGCCAACCACTGCCCCCGGACACTTATAACTCCATCAGAAGTGACATCCGGCACGTGGAGCAACAGGCCGCACAGGAAGCACTTGCAACTCTCATCCAGTTACGAGAAATACATTCCTTAAAACTAAGGAATGCCTAAAGCTGCGGAAGACTGATAATTTCTGGGCACAGTGGTACCCATCCGTTAAGCAGATAAATGACCAACTTGAGCGAGCCATTAACCTCACTATTAGTTCAATCCAACGCACGGCCGCCTTTCAGCCGACAACACAACCGAAGCGTGGTGGAGATTAGATCGCTTCTTATCTCCTATCTAATAAGATGCCATAGTGGATGCGCCTTTTTGCAAAGCTACTTTTTGTAAAGCTACTTTTGTAAAGTATCTTTTGCTTTTGCAAAGCCACTTTTTGTAAAGCTACTTTTGTAAAGTATCTTTTGTAAAGATACCTTTTGTAAAGCTAATGTGATCTTATTGCATCGGCTGGTGTAAACTTTCTCCTATAAAAGGAGGATGCCATAATAAGAACAAGAACGAGAGTTTCTAAGCGAAGTGTAGAGTTATCTGTGAGTTCTTCCATATCTTTCTCCTTATTCTCTTTACGTTTCAACTCTGCATGACCCACCTACCCTACCGTCGCCCGACTCGCCACTAGTTGTCGTAGTTGTAGTTGTTGTTGTTGTGGTGGTGGTAGCAGTAGTTGCCGTAGGAGAAGTAATAGTGGTAACAGTGATAGTGGCAATAGTAGTTGTACTAGTAGTAGTAGCAGCAGTAGTACTACTAAAAGTAGTAGCCTGGGTTGCAAAAGTAGCCCTATCAGTAGCAGTAGTATTAGTAGAAGTAGTACTAGTAGTAGCTGAAGCTATTGTAGCAGTAGTAGCAGTAGCGGTAGTAGTTGTAGTTGCATTAGCATTACTAATAGCAGTAGTAGTAGAAGTCATATTAGTAGTGGCAATAGTCACAGTAACTGTAGTTGTAGTACCAGAAGTAGCCACAACAGCAGTTGTAGTAGTAGCAGTAGTAGTAGCCGTAGTAGCCATAGTAGTAGCAGTAATAGTACAAGTAAGAGTGATCGTTGTCGCTGTTGTCATAGTCGTAGTTGAAGTAGGAGTAGTATTAATAACAGTAGTGACAACAGTAGTTGTAGCGGCAGAGGCAGTAGCAGTAGCAATAGTAGTAGTAGTAGTAATAGTAACAGTGGCTGTAGTAGTAGTTGTTCTCGCAGCAGAATCGGTAATATCAATAGTAGCATTAGTTATAGCAGTAGCAGTGGTAATAATAATAGTAGTAGTAGTAGTAGTTGCAGTGGTACTAATGGTAGCAGTAGCAGTAGTTGTAGTCATTGTAGCAATAGCAGTAGTAGTGGTAATTGTAGTAGTAATAGAAGTAGTACTAGTTGTAGTAGTAGTAGCAATAGTTGTAGTATTGGTATAGTAGTTGCAGCAGTTGGAGCAGTTTGAGTAGTAGCAGTAGTAGCAACAGTTGTAGTAGTAGTTGTTGTAGCATTTGTAGAGGTAGTGGTAGCTGGTACTATTGGAAAAGTAGTAGTAGTTCTTGTTGTTGTAGCAGTAGCAGTATAGTTGCCACAATAGTAGTAGCAGTAGTAGAAGTGGTAGGAGATGTAGTAACAGTAGTAGAAGTCGAAGTATTAGTAATTGCAACGACAGCAACAGTAGTAGTCGTAGTTATTATTGTTGTTGTAGTTGTGGTTGTAGTAGTAGAAGTTGTAGTAGTACTAGAAGCAGTAATAGTATTAATAGCCACAATAGCAGTAGCAGTAGTAGCATTAGTAGTAGCTGTTGTCTTACCGGCAATAGGAGTAGTAGTAGTTGTTGTTGTTATAGTAGTAGTAATGGTAGTAGTAGAAGCAGTAGTAGTAAAAAAAATAGTAGTAGTAGAAGCACTAGTAGCAACAGTTGCAGTAGCCGTAGTCGTAGTTATTCTAGTAGCAATAGCAGTAGCAAATGTAATAGTAGCAGCAATAGTAATAGAATTACGAGTAGTAGTAGTAGTAGTTTGAGTAGAAGTAGTGGCAGTAGCAGTAGAACTAGAAGTAGAATAAGTTTTACAGCAACAGTATTAGTAGCAATAGTAGTAGTGGTAGTAGTTGTCGTAAAAGTGAAACTAGTCATAGTAGTTGCAGCAACAGTAGGAGCCGCAACAGCTGTGGTAGAAGTTGTAGTACTAGTAGGAGAAGCAACAGCTGCTATAGTAGAAGTAGTAGTAGTCGTAGTAGTAGTAGTAGTAGTAGTAGTAGTAGTAGTAGTAGTAGTAGTAGTAGTAGTAGTAGTAGTAGTAGTAGTAGTAGTAGTAGTAGTAGTAGTCGTAGTAGTCTAGTCGTAGTAGTCTAGTCGTAGTAGTAGTAGTAGTAGTAGTAGTAGTAGTAGTAGTAGTAGTAGTAGTAGTAGTAGTAGTAGTAGTAGTAGTAGTAGTCGTAGTCGTCGTAGTCGTCGTCGTAGTCGTCGTCGTAGTAGTAGTAGTAGTAGTAGTAGTAGTAGTAGTAGTAGTAGTAGTAGTAGTAGTAGTAGTAGTAGTAGTAGTAGTAGTAGAAGAAGTAGTAGCAGCTGCAACAGTCATAGTAGTGATAGTGGTGGTAGCAAAAATAGCAGTAGCAGTAATAGTAGTCGTAGTAGTAGAAGTAGTAGTAGTAGTAGTAGTAGTAGAAGTTGTAGTTGAAGCAGAAGCAGTAGTGGCAATAGTAGTAGTAGCACTAGTAGAAATAGTAGTAATAGCAATAGCAGAAACAACAGTAGTAGCAGTACTAGCAATAGTAGTAATAGCAGTAGCAGAAATAGCAGTAGTAAAAGTAGTAGTATTGGTACAAGTAGTAGGAGTCATAGTAGTAGGAGCACCAACAGCAGCATCAGTATTATTATTATTAGTAGTAGCAATAGTTGTAGTTGTAGTAGTAGTAGTGGCAGTAGTAGTAGCAGCAGTAGCTGTAGAAGCAGTTCTAGTAGTAGTAATAGTTGTAGTAGCATTAGCAGCAACAACAATAGCCGTAGTAGTAGTATTGCTAGTGGTTGTAGTAGTATTAAAAGTAATAGTAGTAGAAGTAATAGCAGTAGTAGCAGTAGTAGTAGTTGTAGTAAGAGGAGGAGTTGTTGCAATAGTTGCAGTATCGTAGTTGTAGTAGTTGTAGGAGCGGTAGTAGTTGTAGTAGTAGTAGTAGCAGAAGTAGCAGAAGTAGCAGTAGGAGTAGTAGTAGCAGTAGTAGTAGATGTAGTTGTCGCAGCAGCAATAGTAGTAGTAGTAGTAGGAGTAGTAGCAGTAATATCAGCAGCAATAATAGTAACTGTAGTAACAGTAGCAGTCGTAGTAGTAGCTGTAGGAGCAGTATCAGTAGCAGCGATGGTAGTAGCAATAGCAAAAGTAGCAGCAAAAGTAGTAGTATTAGTAGCAGAAGCAGCTGCTGCAATAGTAGTATTATTAGTAGCAACAGTAGTATTCGTAGTAATTATAGTGGTAGTAGCAGCAGTATCTGTAGTAACAGCAGTTGTAGTAGTATCAATGGTAGTTGTAGTAGAAGTTGTAGTATTAGTAGAAGTAGTAGTAGTTGTTGTAGTAGTAGTAGCAATAGTAGTAGCAGTCGTAGTAGCAGTAGTAGTAACTATAGCAGTAGTTGTTATAGTAGTTGTAGTATTTGCAACAGTAGCAGCAGTACTAGTTGATTTAGTAGTAGTAGTAGTAATGGTAGTAGTAGAAGTTGTTGTAGTAGTAGTAGTAGTAGTAGTAGAAGTCGTAGTAGTAGTAGTATTACCAACAGTAGCAACAGCAATGGTAGTTACAGTAGCAGTAGTAGTAGCAGTAGCAGCAGCAATAGTAGCAGTAGTAGCAGTAGTTTTAGTAGCAGCAGTAGTAGTAGTAGCAGCAGTTATTATTGTTGTAGTAGTACTAATAGTAGTAGCAACAGCAGCAATAGAAGCAGCAACAGTAGCACCAGCAGTATCAGTAGTAGTAGGAGTAGCAGCATTAGTGGTAGAAGTAGCAATAGTTGTAATAGTAGTAGCAGTAGTAGTAATAGTAGTAGGAACAACAGCATTTGTAGCAGCAGTAATAATAGTAGCAGTAGCAGTTGCAACAACAATAGCAGTAGGAGTAGTAGTAGTAGTAGCAGTAGAACAACAATAATAGTAATAGTAGTAGTTGTAGTAGTGGTGGCTGTAGTAATAGAAGTAGAAGTAGTAGTATTAGCAGTAGTTACAGCACTAGCAGTTGTAGTAGCAGTAGAAGGAGTAACCGTAATGGTTGTAGTAGCAGTAACAGTAGCTGTAGTGGTAGTAGTTGTTGTTGTAGTAGTCGTAGCATGGTAGTACAGAAATAGTAGCAGTAGTGGTAGTTGTACCAGTAGCAAGAGCAATAGTAGCAGTAGTTGTTACAGTAGTTACAGCAGTAGCAGCAGTAATAGCAGTAGTAAAAGCAATAGTTGCAGTAGTAGCAAGACTAGCAATAGTATTAGTTCTAGTAGTGGTACTAGTAGAGGTAGTAGCATTAGTAGTAGTAGTAGTAGTAGCAGTAGCAGTAGCAGTACTAATAGTAGTAGTTGTTGTAGCCTCAGAAGTAGTAGTAGTAGTAGTAGTAGAAGTAGTAACAATAATAGTAGTATTAGTTGTAGTAGTCGTAGTAGTAGCCTCAGTAGTAAAAGTAGTAGTAGTAGTAGTACTACCAGTAATAGTGGTAGTTGTACAAGCTATAGTAGTAGTAGTAGAGGTAGTGGTAGAAGAAGTAGTGACAGCAGTAGTAGCTGCAACTGTAGTAGTAGCAGTAGTAGCTGCAAGAAAAGTAGTAGTAGTAGTAGCAGTAGTAGCATCACCAACAATAGTAGTAGCAGTAGTAATAGTAATAGTTATTATTGTTGTTATTGTAGTAGTAGTAGTTATAGTAGTAGCAATGGCAATAATATCAGTAGTAGTTGTAGTACTAGTAGTAGTTGTTGTAGCAGTAGCAATAGTAGCAGAAGCCGAAATAGAAGTAGTAATCATAGTTGTAGGAGTAGAAGTAGTAGTAGTAGAAGTTGTAGTAGTAGCTATAACAGCGGTTGCCGTTGGAGCAGCACTAGTAGTATTAGTAGTAGTAGTAATAGGGGTAGTAGCAGCAGCAGCAGTAATACTAGTAGCAGTAGCAGTCGTAGTAATAGCAATTGAGGTGGTAGCAGAAGTAGCACTTATTATCGTAATAGAAGTTTTAGTAGCATTAGCAGTAAGAGCAGCAGAAGTTGTAGTAATAGTAGCAGTAGTAGTAATAGTAATAGTAGTACTAGTAGTAGTAGGAGAAGTAGTGGTAAAAATTGTAGTAATGGTAGGTGTAGTATTATTAGTAGCAGAAGTAGTACTAGCAGTAGTAGCAGTAGTGGTTGCAGTTGGAGTAGTAGTAGTAGCAGTGGAAGTTGTAGTTGTAGCAGTAGCAGCATTAGTTGCAGTAGTAGCAATAGTGGTAGTAGTGGTGTTAGTAATAGTAATAGTAATAGTTGTAGTAATAGTAATAGTAATAGTAATAGTAATAGTAGTAGTAGTAGAAGTAGCAGTGGTAGTGGTAATCATAGCATTAGTAGTAGCAGGAGTAGTAGTAGTAGTTGTCATAGTAGTAGTAGTAGCTATAGTTAGAATAGAAGTAGTAGCGGTGGTAGCAGTAGTAGTAGTATTGGTAGCAATAGTAGTAGTACTTGTAGTAGTAGTAGTAGTAGGAGTAGTAGTAGTTGTTGTTGTAGTATTGGAACTAGTAGTTGTCGTAGTGGCAGTAGTAGCAGAAGTAGTGGTTGTAATGGTCATAGTAGTAGTAGTAGCAGGAGTAGGAGTAGTAATAGTAGTTGTAGTAGTAGCAGTAGTTGTAGTAGTTGTAGTAGTAGAAGTTGTTGTTGTAGTAGTAGTAGTAGTAATAGTAGTAGTATAAGTAGTAGTAGTAGTTGTAGCGATAGTAGTAGTAGTAGTAGGAGTAGTAGGAGGAGGAGGAGTAGTAGTAGTAGTAGTAGTAGAAGTAGTAGTAGTAATAATAGTAGTTGTAGTAGTAGTAGTTATTGTAGTAGTAGTAATAATAGTAGTTGTAGTAGTAGTAGCAGTAGAGTAGTATTAGTAGTAGTGGTAGTAGAAGTAGTAGAGTAGTAGTAGGAGCAGTAGTAGTAGCAGCAGCATTAGTAGTTGCAGTAGTGGAATTTGTAGTAAATGTAGTAGTAGTAGTAGTTATAGTCATAGGAGTAGTAGTAGCAGTAGGAGTACTGGAAGTTGTTGTACGAGTAGTAGTAGTACAAGTAGTAATAATAGTGGTAGTAGGAGTAGTAGTAGTTACAGTAGGAGTACTAGTAGCGGCAGCAACAATAGTAGTAGTATTAGTTATAGTCTAGTAGTAGTTGTGGGAGTAGTAGTAATTCTAGTAGTAGTAGATGTTGTAGTAGTGTAGTAGTAGTTACCGTAGTAGTAGTAGTAGTTGTAGTTGCAGAAGTTGAAGTAGTAGTAGTTGTAGTAGTAGTGTGGTAGTAGTAGTAGTAGTAGTAGTAGTTCAGGTAGTAGTAGTTGTTGTAGTAGTAGTGGTAGTAGTAGTAGTAGCAGTAGCAAAAATGGTAGTAGGCCCAGTAGTAGTGGCAGTAATAGTGATTATAGTAGTAATAGTAGCAGTAGTAGTAATAGTAGAAGTAGTAGTATACTAGTAGTAGTAGTAGTAGTAGCAGCAGTTGTGGAAGTAGTTGTACTAGTAGTAGCAGTAGAAGTAGTAGTTGTAGTAGTAGTAGCATTAGTAGTATTAGTAGTAGAAAATGTAGTATTAGTAATACTAGCATTAGTCATAGTAGGTGTAGTAGTAGTAGTAGTAGTAGTAGAAGTAGTAGTAGTAGTTGCAGTAGTAGTAGTTGTTGCAATTGTGGCAGTAGTAGTAGCAACAATAGAAGCAGTAGAAGTTATAGTAGTAGTAGGAGGAGGAGTTGGAGGAGGAGGAGGAGGAGGAGCAGTAGTAGTACTAGTAGTTATAGTTGTTTTAGTAGTACTAGTAGCAGTAGTAGGAGTAATCGAAGTAGTAGTAGTTGTAGTAGTAGTCGGAGGCGTCGAAGTGGTACTAGTAGTAGTTGTAGTAGTAGTAGAAGTAGTAGTATTAGTAATAGTAGTAGTAGTAGCAGTAGTAGTGGTTATAGTAGTAGTAGTAGTAGTACTAGTTGCAGTTGTAGTATTACTAGCAGCAGCAGCAGTAGTAGCAGAAACAGTTGTAGTAGTTGTAGTAGTTGTTGTTGTAGTTGTCATTGTTGTAGTAGTAGTAGTTGTTGTAGCAATAGTAGTAGCAGTAGTAGGAGCAGTAGTCATAGTAGTCATAGTTGTAGTAGTAATTGTAGTAGAGGTCGTAGTGGTAGTAGTGAAGTAGTAGTAGTAGCAGCAGTTGTAGAAGTAGTAGCAAGAGCAATAGTTGCAGTAGTAGGATTAGTAGTAGAGCTCGTAGTAAGTGTTGAAGTTGGAGTAGGAGTTAGAGTAGGAGTAGTAGTAGCAGTAGAAGTAGTAGTAGTAGTAGTAGTAGTAAGAGCAGTAATAGTAGTTGCAATAGTAGCTGGAGTAGTATTAGTAGTAGGAGAACTACTTGTAGAAGTAGTTGTAGTAGTAATAGTAGTAGTAGGAGTAATAGTAGGAGTAGTAGTAGTATTAGTTGTTGTTGTTGTTGTTGTTGTAGTAGTAGTTTTATTAGTAGAAGTAGTCGTAGGAGTAGTAGTAGGAATCGGACTTAGTATAGTAGTAGTGTTGTAGTTGTAGTAGTTGCAGTAGTAGCCCAAATAGTAGTAGTCATAGTTGTAGTTGTAGTAGTGTAAATAGATGTAGGAGTAGTGGTAGCTATAGTGGAAGTATTAGTAGTATTAGTAGTAGCTATAGTAGTAGTACTAGTAATTATAGGGAGTAGGTGTAGGAGTAGGAGAGGTGGTAAGAGTAGTAGTAGTAGTAGTACTTGTTCGAGGAGTAGTAGTAGTAGTGGTAGGCAAAGTAGTAGGAGTAGCAATAGAAGTTGTTGCAGTAGTAGCTATAACAATAGTAGAAGTAGCTGTAGTAGTAGAAGTAATACTAGTAATAGGAGTAGTAGTACTAGTAAAAGGTTTAGTTGCAGGAGTAGTAGCAGTAGTAGGAGTAGTAGTAGTAGTAATAGGAGTAGTTGTAGGAGTAGTAGCAGTAGTAGTAATAACAATAGTAGTTGTAGTAGTAGTAGTAGTAGGAATAGTAGTAGTTGTAGTAGGTGTATTAGGAATTATAGTAGTAGTAGTTTTTGTAGTGGCACTAATAGTAGTAGTAGTAGTAGTAGTAGTAGTGGTAGTAGTAGTTGTAGTAGAAGCAGTAGCAGCAGTAGTAGTACTAGTATTAGTTGTACAAATAATTGGTGTTGTTGTAGTAGTAGTTATTGTAATAGTAGTAATAGTAGTAGTAGTAGAAGAAGTAGTAGTTGTTGGAGTAGTAGTATAAGCAGTAGGAGTAGTATTAGGAGTAGCAGTAAAAATAGTTGCAGTAGTAGTAATAATAGTAGTATTAGTAGTATTAGTAGAAGTAGCAGTAGTAGTCATAGTTGTGGTAGTTGCCATAGTAACAGTGGCAATTGTAGCAGGAGCAGTAATGGTAGTTGTACTAGTAGTAATAGTAGTAGTCAGAGTAGTAGTTGTAATAGTAGTAGTAGTAGTAGTAGTAGTAGCAGAAGTAGTTGTGGCAGTAGTAGTAGTAGTAGTAGCAGTAGTAAGAGTAGTCGTAGTAATACTAGTAGTAGTAGTAGTAATCAAAGTAGTACTATTAGTGATAGTAGTATTTGTAGTAGGTGTACTAGGAGTAGTAGTAGTTGTAGAATAAGCAGTAGTAGTAATAGTGGTAATGGTAGTAGTAGTAGTAGTAGTAGTAGTTGAAGTAGTAGTTGCAGTATTAGTAGTAGTAGTTGTTGTTGTAGTAGTTGAAGTAATAGTAGTTGTAGTAGTAGTGGTAGTGGTGGTGGTAGTAGTTGTTGTCATAGTAGAAATAGTAGTAGAAGTTGTAGTAATAACAGTGGTAGTGGCCGTAGCAGTAGTAGGAGGAGTAGCAGCAATAGGAGGAGTAGTAGTGATAGGAGTCGTATTAGCAGTAGTAGTGCTAGCAGTCGTAGTAGTAGTCGTAGTAGTAGTAGTAGTAGAAGTAGTAGTAATAGTAGGAGTAGTAGTAGTAATAATAGTAGCAAGACTAGTAATAGTAGTAATAGGATTAGTTGTAGTAATAGTAGTCGTAGCAGTAGTAGGAGTAGCCGTCGGTGCATTAATAGTAGGGGTAGCACTAGTATTAGTAGTTGTAATATTAATAGTAGTTGAAGTAGTAGTAGTAGTAGTAGTAGTAGTAACAAAAGTAGTAGTATTAGTAGTAGTAGTAGTAGAAGTAGTAGTAGAAGTAGTAGTAGTAGTAACAAAAGTAGTAGTAGTAGTAGAAGTAGTAGTAGCAGTAGTAGAAGTAGTAGCATTAGTAGTAGTAGAAGTTGTTGTTGTTCTTCCAGCAGAATCAGTAATAGTAGTAGTAGTAGTAGCAGTAACAATAGTAGTACTAGTAGTAGTAGTAGTAGTAGTAGTAGTAGCAGTCATAATATTTGTAGAAGAAGAAGTTGTAGTAGCAGTAGCAGTAGCAATAGTAGTAATAATTGGAATAGTAGTACTAGTAGATGTTAAATTAGAAGTAATAGCAGTAGTAGCAGTAGTATTAGTAGCATTAGCAGCAAAATGAGTCATAGTAGTAGCAGAATCACTAGTAGCAACAATTGTAGTATTAGTAGTAGTAGTAGTAGTCATAGCACGGTAGCAGTAGTAACAGCAGCAGCTGTAGTCGTAGTTGGAGTAGTAGGAGTAGTAGGAGTAGTAGCGGTAGTTGTAGTAGTAGTAGTAGTAAGTAGTAGTAGCAAGAGCAGTATTATTAGCAGTAGCAACAGTAGTAGCAGTAGTTTTAGTAATAACAGCAGTAGTAGCAGCAATAGTATTGGTAGTAGTCGTAACAACAGCAGTAGGAGCAGTTGTAGTAGTAGTAGTTGTTGTAGTAGCGTTAGCTGCAGCAGCAGCAGTAGTTGTTCTTGTTTTGCTTCTAGTAGTAGTAGTAGTAGTAGTAACAGTAAGGCCCCGTTTGTTTTGGGATTAGGATCAGGATCAGCTCGTTTCTGAATTATTTTTTTTATAAAATTAATATTTATTATTTTATATTCTTATTAAATTAAATTATTATAAAAAATTCAATAGTTTTTTGAGCTTTAAATTATTGAAGCCTTAATTTTGATAAAAAGATATTAGTTTACAAAAGTGGTTCATAGTTTTGACCTTGACCTTGACCTTGACCTCCAACCAAAAGACCCCTAATAGTTGTAGAAGTAGTAGGAGGAGGAGGAGGAGGAGAAGTAGTTGTAGTAGTGGGAGTAGCAATAGCAGAAGTAGTAGTAGTAGAAGTCGTAATAGTAGTCGGAGCAGTGGAAGTTTCAATAGTAGTAGTTGTAGTAGTTGCAATAGCAATAATAGTTATTGCAATAATAGTATCAGGAGGAGTAGTAGCAGTGATAGAAGTTGCGCTAGTAGCTATAGTGATAGTAGCCGTAGTAGTAGTAGTAGTTGTAGCAACTGCAGTAGCTGTAGTAGTTGCTGTAGCAGTAGTAGTAGATGTAGGTGTAGCAGCAGCAATAGTAGTTGCAATAGTAGTAGCTGTAGTAGTCGTAAGAGCAGTAGTAGATGTAGTAACAGTAGTAGTTGTTGTAGTAGGAGTAGTAGCAGTAGTTGCTGTAGTAGTGGCAATAGTAGTAGAAGTATTAGTACTAATTGTAGTGGTAGTAGTAGCAACAAGAACAGAAGTAGTACTAGTAGTAGTAGTGGTGGTGGTAGCTGTAGCAGTAGTTGTAGAAGTAGTGTTAGTAGTAGTCGAAGTAGTAGTAGTAGTAGCAGCAATAGTAGTAGCTGTCAGAGTAGCAGTAGCAATAGTAATGGTATAGTAGTAGCAGAAGCAGTAGTAGTAGCAGCAACAGCAGCAGTAGTTGTTGTAGTAGTAGTAGTATGAGAAGTCATAGTAGCAGTAGTAGTATAAGCAACAGTAGCAACAACAGTAGTAGTAGCAGCAGTAGTAGTAGTAGGAAATGTAGTATGAGTATTAGTACAACAGTAGTACTAGTAGTAGTAGTAGAAGCAACAACAGTAATAATAGTAGTAGTATCAGTAGTAGTGGTAGTAGAAGTAGCATTAGTGATTGAAGTAGCAGTAGTAGCTGCAATAGTAGCAACAACAGTAGTAGTAGTAGTAGCAGTAGTAGTAGCATTAGTAGTTGTTGTAGCAATAGTAGCAGTGGTAGTTGTGGTAGTAGTAGTACAAGTAGCTGTAGAAGTAGCAACAACAGTAGTAATAGTAGTGCTATTAGTAGTTGTAGTAGTAGACGTAGTGGTAATAATGGCAGTAGCAATAGTAGAAGTAGCAGTAGTAGTAGAAGTCGGTGCGGCAACAACAGCTATATTAGTGGTTGTTGTAGTAGCAGTATTAGGAGCAATAGTTATAGCAGTAGCACCAGTAGCAGTTGTATTAGTTCCGGTAGTGGCAGTAGTAAAAGTAGTACTAGTAGTAGTAGTTGTTGTAGTAGTAGTAGTAGCAGTAGTAGTAATTGTGCTAGTAGTAGTAGTAGTAGCCTCAGTAGTCGTAGTAGTACTAACCTCAGTAGTAGTAGTAGTAGGAGTAGTAGGAGTAACAGTAATAGTAGTAGTAGCAGTAGAAGTAGTAATAGTAGTAGTAGTAGTAGCATCAATAGCATCAGTAGTAGGAGTAGTACTACTACTAGTAGTAATAGATGATGTTGTAGTCGTAGTAGTAATAGTAGTAGTAGTAGTCATAGTATTAATAGTTGCAGTAATATTAGTTGTAGTTGTCGTAGTAGTAGTATTAGTAGTAGTAGTAGTAGTAGGAAGAGTAGTAGTAGTAGCACCAATAGTAGCAGTAGCAGTAGGAGCAGTAGTAGCAGTAGTAATATTAGTAATAGTGGTAGCAGTACCTGTTTTAGTAGCAGTAGCAGTTTTAGAAGTAGTTGTTGTTGTTGAAATAGCAGCAGTAACAGTAGTAGCGGTAGTAGTACTAGTAGTAGTTGCAGTTATAGTAATGGCAATTAAAGTAGTAGCAATAGCAGTTGTTATTATCGTAGAAGAAGTATTCGTAGCATTAATAGTCAAAGCAACAGTAGTTGTAGCACTAGTTGAAGTAGTAGCCGCAATGGAAGTAGTAGCAATAGTAGTACTAGTAGTAGTAGTAGAAGTAGTAGTAGTAGTAGCATTTAGAATAGTCATAGTGGTTGTAGGAGAAGTTGTAGTAGTAGCAGAAGTAGTAGTAGTAGTAGAAGGCGATGTAGTGGCAGTTGTAATAGAAGTTGGAGTAGTAGTAGTAGGAGGAGGAGGAGGAGGAGGAGGAGGAGTAGTAGTAGTAGCAGTGGTATTAGTAGTAGTTGTAGTAGCATCGTTAGTGGTAGTAGTAGTTTTAGTTGTTCTAGTAGTAGAAGCAGAAACAGTAGCAGTAGAATTCATGGCAGTAGCAATAGAAATAATATTATTAGTGGTTGTAGTACTAGTAGTAGTAGTAGTAGCAATAGTAGGTAACAGTAGCAAAAGCTGTAATAGAAGTAATAATCATAGTTGTAGGAGTAGAAGTAGCAGTAGCAGCAGAGGTAGCAATAGTAAAAATCATAGTAGTAGTATTAGCTATAGCAGCAGAAGCAGTAGGAGTAATACTATTTGTATTAGTGGTAGTAGTAATAGCGGTAGTAGTAGTAGCAGTTGTAGAAGTAGTAGTAGTAGTAGTAGTCACAGCAGTAGTAATACTAGTAGCAATAGCAGTTGTAGTAATAACAGTTGAGGTGGTAGCTGTAGCAATAGTTATTATCGTAATAAAAGTATTTGTAGCATTAGTTGTAGGACCAACATAGTTGTAGCAATAGTATAAGTAGTAGCAGTGGTAATAGTAGTAGCAGTAGTAGTACTAGTATTATAAGTTGTAGTAACATTAGCGGTAGTCGTAGTAGCTGTGGTAGTAGTAAATGTTATAGTAGTAATAGTAGTAGTAATAGTTGTAGTAGCAGAACTACTGGCAGAAGTTGTTGCAGTGGTAGGGGTAGTAGTAGTAGTCGTAGAAGTAGCAGTAGCAGCAATAACAGTAGTAGTTGCAGTTGGAGTAGTAGTAGTAGCGGTGGTAGTTTTAGTAGTAGTAGTAGCAGCATTAGTAGTAGTAGTAGTTGTAGTAGTAGTGGTGTTAGTAATAGTAAAAGTTGCAGTAGTAGTAGTAGTAGCAGTTGTAGTACAAGTAGTTGCAGTGGTAGTAGTAGTAGCAGTAGCGGTGGTAGTAGTAATCATAGCATTTGTACTAGGAGTAGTAGTAGTAGTAGTAGTGATAGCAGTAGTAGTAGTATTGGTAAGCAGTTGTGAGTAGTAGTAGTACGTTGTAGAAGTAGGACTAGTAAGTAGTAGGACTAGTAGTAGGAGTAGTAGTAGCAGTTGAGTAGGGAGTAGTAGTAGTTAGAGTGTGTGTTTGCAATAGTGTAGTAGTAGTAGTAGTAGTAGTAAAGTAATAGTAGTAGAAGTAGTATTGGTAAGTATTAGTAGTAGCAAGCAGTAAAGTAGTTGTTGTTGTGTTGTTGTAGTAGTAGTAGTTTGTAAAGTAGTAGTATTGGTCATGGTGGTAGTAGTTGCAGGAGTAGTAGTAGTAATAGTAGTTGTAGTAGTAGTAGCAGTAGTAGTAGTAGTTATAGTTGTTGTTGTTGTTGTTGTTGTTGTTGTAGTAGTAGTAGTAGTAGTAATAGTAGTAGTAGAAGTAGTAATGGTAGTATTAGTAGTAGCAGTAGTAGTTGTAGCAGTACTAGTAGGTGTTGGAGTAGTAGTAGTAGTAACTGTAGTAGTAGTTGGAGTAGAGTAGTTGTAGTAGTAGTAGTACTAGTAGACGTAGAGTTGTATTTGTACTAGCGGTAGTAGAAGTACTAGAATAGTTGTAGTGGTAGTAGTAGCAGCATTAGTAGTTGTAGTAGGGGAATTTGTAGTAATTTTTGTAGTAGTAGTTATAGTCATAGGAGTGGTAGTAGCAGTAGGAGTAGTTTTTATAGCTGTATGAGTAGTACTAGTACTAGTACTACTCGTACTACGAATATTATTACTACTAGTCGTAGTAGCTGTAATAGTAGCTATAATAGTAATAGTAGTAATAGTTGTAACAGTCGTAGTATTAGTCGTAGTAGCTGTAGTAGTAGTTGTAGTAGTAGTAGCAGTAGAAGTAGTAGCAGTAGTGGTGGTAGTAGTAGTAGAAGTAATAGTAGTAGCCGCTGTGGTAGGACTAGTAGAAGCAGCAGCATTAGTATAAGTAGTTGTAGTAGCAATAGCAGCAACTATAATAGTATTAGTAGCAGTAGCAATAGAAGTAGCAAACGTAGTTGTGAGACAAGTAGTAGTAGTCATATCCTAGGTAGCAGCAATAGCAGCAGCAATGCAAGTGGCAGTCCTATTATTATTGTTTTGGAAGTAGTGCTATAAGTAGTTGTAGTAGTAGTAGTAGTAGTTGCAGCAACAGTAGTACTAGTGGTAGAACTAGTAATAGTAGTCATAGAAAAAGTAGTAATAGTAATAGTAGAAGAAGTTGTAGTAGTAGAAGTAGTAGTACTAGCAACAGCTGTAGTAGAAGTGGTAGTAGTAGTTGTTGTAGTAGTAGTAGCTGTAGTAGCAGTAGTAGTTGTTGTAACTGGAGTAGAAGTTGTAGTAGTAGTAGTAGTAGTCATTGAAGTAGTAGTAGTAGTAGTAGTAGTTTAATTTGTAGTAGTAGTTGTAGTAGTCGAAGTAGTAGTAGTAGCAACAGTCCTATTTGTCATAGTAGTAGTAGTAGTAGTAGCAATAGCCGTAGTAGTAGTAGTTGAAGTAGTAGTTGCTAAAGTATTGGCAGTAGTAGTTGCTGAAGTAGTAGAAGTACGAGAAGCAGCAGTAATAGTTGTAGCAGCAGCAGCAGTAGTAGAAGTAATAGAACTACTAGAAGAAGTAGTAGTAGTTGTAGTAGTAGTTGTGTTAGTAGTCATAGTAGTAGTAGTCATTGTAGCACTAGTGGTCACAGTGGTAGTAGCGGTAGTAATTGTAGTAGTTGTAGCAGCAGTAGTTGCAGGACTAGTAGCAGTCATGGTAGTAAAAGTTGCAGTAGTAGTAGCTGTAGCAATAGCAGCAGCAGTAGTAGTAGTAGTTGGAGTAGTAGTTGCAGGGGTAGCGGCAGTAGTATTAATAGTTGTAGCTTAGTAGAAGTAGTGCTAGTAGTAGTAGTATTACTAGTAGCATTACCCATGGAAGCAGTAGCAGAAGCACTTGTAGTAGTAGCAGAAGTTGTAGTAATAGTACTTGTAATTGTAGTAGTAGAAGAAATAGTAGAAATAGTAAAAGTAATAGCAGTAGTAGCTATCATGGCAGTAGTAGTAGTAGCAGCATTAGTAGTATTTCTAGTAATAGTAGTGGTAGTAGTAGTAGTAGCGAAAATAGTAGCAGTAGTAACAGTAACAATAGTAGTTGTAGTAGCAGTAGTAGCAGTAACAAAAGTACTAGTAGCAGTAGTAGTAGTAGTAGTAGCTGTAGTAGTAGCATTTCTAGTAGCAGCAGCAGCCGAAGTAGTTGTAGTACTTGTACTAGTACGAATAGTAGTAGAAGAAGTACAAAGACCTGTAGTTGTAGCAATTATTCTTGTAGTAGTAGTAGTAGTAGTACTAGTGGCAGGAGCAGTTGTAGTAGTAGTTGTAGCAATAGGATTTTGAGTAGGAGTAGTTGCAGCAGCAGAAGTAGTAGTTGTAATAGGAGGAGCAAGAGTTGGTGTGGTTGTGGTAGTAGCAGTAATAGCAGTCATAGTAGTACAAGTAGCTGGAGTAGTAGAAGTAGTAGTAGTAGTAGAAGTAGTAGCAGTAGTAGTAGCAGCTGTAGTAGTTGTCATAGAAGCTGTAGTAGTAGTTCTTGTTGTTGTGGTCATTGTTGTTGTTGTTGTTGTTGTAATAATTGTACCAAGAGTAGTAGTTGTAGTCCTTGTAGTAGTGGTAGTAGTAGTAGTAGTAATAGTAGAAGTGGTAGCACTCGTTGTAGTTGTAGTAGTAATAGTCTTAGTAGTGGTGGTGGTGGTGGTAGTAGTAGTAGTAGTAGTACTTTTAGTAGTTGTAGTAGTACTAGTCTTAGTAGCAGTGGTAGTAGTGGTAGTAGTAGTAGTAGTAGTAGCAACAACAACAACAATAGTTCTAGTGGGAGTAGCAGTACGAGTGGGCTTAGTATTTGTTAAAGTAGGAGTAATTGTAGGCATAGCACTTGTAGTAGTAGCAGTAGTAGTAGGACTAGTAGTAGAAGTAGTTGTAGTTGTCGTAGCAGCAGCAGTAGTAGCAGTAATAGTAGTAGTAATAGTCGTAGTAGTAGCAGCAATAACATTTGTAGCAGTGGTAGTAGTAGAAGTCGTAGATGTAGGTGTGGGAGAAGTAGTAGGAATTGAGGTTGTAGTAGTTGTAGTTGTAGTTGTAGTAGTAGCAGCAGTAATAAAGTAGTAGCAATAGTATCAGTAGAAGCAGTAGAAGCATGTGTAGGGGTAGGAGTAGGAATAGGGGTAGTAGTAGTAGTAGTAGAAGTAGTAGTAGTAGTAGTAGTAGCCGTAATAATAATTATAGTATTAGTAGTTGTAGTAGTTGTAGTACTAACAGCACGAGTAGTAGTAATAGTTGTAGCTTAGTAGAAGTAGCGCTAGTAGTAGTTGTTGTAGTAGTGGTATTAGTAGTAGCATTAACCGTAGTAGCAGTGCAGAAGTAGTAGTAGTAGTAGCAGAAGTTGTAGCAGTAGTACTAGTAATTATAGTAGTGGAAGAGGTTGTAGAAATTGCAAAAGTTGTAACACTGGTAACTATCGTAACTGTCGTAGTAGTAGTTGTTGTAGTAGTTGTAGTAATAATAGTAGTAGTAGTAGCGGAAGTTGTAGCTGTAACAGCAGTAACAGTAGTAGTTGTAGTAGTAGCAGTAACAACTGTAGTGGAAGTAGCAGCAGTAGCAGTAGTAGTAGTAGCAGTCGTAGTAGCGTTACTTGGAGCAGCAGCAGCAGCCGAAGTAATTATAGTAGTAGTGCTAGCAGGAATAGTACGAGTAGAAGTACAAGGAGTCGTAGTTGTAGCAGTTGGTCTTGTGGTAGAGGTAGTAGTAGAAGTAATAGAAGTAGCCGTGGCAATAGTAGTTCTAGGAATAGGATTTGGAGTAGGAGTAGTTGCAGTAGAAGTAGTAGTAGTTGTAATAGGAGGAGCAAGAGTTGGTGTGGTAGTGGTAGTAATAAAAGTATTCAAAGTAGTACTAGTAGCTGGAGTAGTAGTAGTAGTAGCAGTAGCAGCAGTAGTCGTAGTAGTAGTAATAGTAGTAGTAGCAGCAGCAACAGTAGTAGCAGTATTAGTAGTCGTAGCTGTAATAGTTGTTGTTGTTGTTGTTGTGTTGTAGTAGTAGTAGTGTTAGCAGGAGTAGTAGTTGTAGTAGCTGTAGTAGCGGTAGTAGTAGTAGTTATAGTTATAGTAGTAGTAGTAGTAGTCGTAGAGGTAGTCGTAGTAGTAGTACTAGTCTTAGCAGCAGCAGCAGTAGTAGTAGTAGTAGCAGCAACAGCAGTAGTAGTCATAGTGGGAGTAGTAGTACGAGCAGGTGTAGTATTAATAGAAGAAGAAGCGAGAGTAGGCATAGTAATTATAGTGGTAGTAGTTGTAATAGTAGTCATAGAAATAGTAGTAGTTGTTGTAGTGGTCGTTGTTGTTGTTGTAGTAGTAGTAGTAGTTGTACCAAGAGTAGTAGTTGTAGTAGTTGTAGTAGTGGTAATAGTTGTAGTACTAGTAGTACTAGTAGTAGTAGTATTAGTAGTAGTACTAGTAGTAGTAGTTATAGTAGTCGTTGTAGTAGTAGTAGTACTAGTCTTAGTAGTAGTAATAGTAGTAGTAGTAGTAGTAGTAGTAGTTGCAATAGTTGAAGTGGGAGTAGTAGCACAAGTGGGTGTAGTGTTGAAGCAGGAGCAAGAGTTGGCATACCAATTGTAATAGTAGTAGTAAGAGTAGTAGAAGTAGTAGTAGTTGTTGTTGTTGTTGTAGTAGTAGTAGTAGTAGTAGTAGTAGTAGTAGTAGTAGTAGTAGTAGTAGTAGTAGTCGCAACAGCAGTAGCAGCAATTGTGGTAGTAGCAGTAGTAGTAGTTGTTGTAGTCACAGTAATAGTTGTAGTAGTAGCAGCAATAAGAGTTGTAGCAGTTGTAATAGTAGAAGTAGTAGATGTAGGTGTGGGAGTAGGAGTAGGAATTGAGGTAGTAGTAGTTGTAGTTGTAGTGGTAGTAGTAGCAGTAGCAATAAAAGTAGTAGCAATAGTACTAGTAGAAGTAGTAGACGTAGGTGTAGGAGTAGGAGTAGGAATAGGGGTAGTAGTAGTAGTTGTAGAAGTAGTAGTCGTAGTAGTTGGAGTAGAAGTAGTAGTAGCCATAATAATAATAATAGTAGCAGTAGTTGGAGTAGTACTCATAGTAGTAGTGGTAGTAGAAGAAGTAACAGCAGGAGTAGTAGTAACAGTTGTAGCTTAGTAGAAGTAGTGCTAGTAGTAGTTGTAGTAGTAGTGGTATTAGAAGTAGCATTAATCGTACTAGTAGTGTAGAAGCAGTAGTAGTTGTAGCAGAAGTTGTAGGAATAGTACTTCTAATTGCAGTAGTAGAAGAAATTGGAGAAGTTGCAAAAGTAGTAGCAGTGGTAGCTGTCATGGTAGTAGTAGTGCTAGCAGGAATAGTACTAATAGAAGTAGAAGGAGTAGTAGTTGTAGCAGTTGGTCTTGTGGTAGAAGTAGTAGTAGAAGCAATAGAAGTAGCAGTGGTAGTAGTAGTTGTAGGAATAGGATTTGGAGTAGGAGTAGTTGCAACAGAAGTAGTAGTAGTTGTAATAGGAGGAGCAAGAGTTGGTGTTTTAGTGGTAGTAGTAGTAAAAGTATTCAAAGTAGTACTAGTAGCTGGAGTAGTACTTGTAGCTGGAGGAGGAGGAGGAGGAGGAGGAGTAGTAGTAGTAGTAGTAGTAGTAGTAGTAGTAATACTAGTAGTAGTAGTAGTCGTAGTAGTAGTAGTTGTTGTTGTTGTTGCTGTTGTAGTAGTAGTAGTAGTGGTAGCAGGAGTAGTAGTTGCAGTAGTTGTAATAGGGGTAGTAGTAGTAGCACTAGTTATAATAGTACTAGTAGTAGTAGTACTAGAAGAAGCAGTAGTTGTAGCGATAGTAGTTGTAGTACTACTAGTCTTAGTAGTAGTAGTAGTAGTAGTAGCAGCAGCAGCAGCAGTAGTTAGAGTGGGAGTAGTAGTACGAGTAGGTGTAGTATTAATAGAAGAAGGAGCAAGAGTAGGCGTAGTAATTGTAGTAGTAGTTGCAGTAAAAGTAGTAGAAGTAGTTGTGGTAGTAGTAGTAGTAATAGTAGCAACAGCAGCAGCAGTAGTAGGAGCAGTAGTAGTAGTTGAAGTAGTAGTAGTAGAAGTAGTAGTAGTAGTAGTAGTAGTAGTAGCAACAGCAGCAATAAAGCAATAACAGTTGTAGCCTTTGTAGTAGTAGAAGTTGTAGATGTAGGCGTGGGAGTGGGAGTAGGAATTGGGCTAGTAGTAATTCTAGTAGTAGTTGTAGCAGCAGCAATAAAGTTAGTAGCAGTAGAAGTAGGTGTAGGGGTAGGAGTAGGAGTAGGGGGAGTAGTAGTAGTAGAAGTAGTAGCAGTAGTAGTTGGAGTGGTAGTAGTAGTAGTAGTAGCCGTAATAATAATAATAGTAGCAGTAGTTGGAGTAGTAGTAGTAGAAGTAGTAATAGCAGGAGTAGTAGTAATAGTAGCAGTAGGAGTAGTAATAGTAGTAGTGATTGTAGTTGTAGTAGTAGCTATGGTAGTGTAGTGAAAGTAGTAGTAGGAATAATGGTAGTAGTCTTATTTATTGTAGTAGTAGTAGAAGTACTAGTGGTAATAGGAGTAGCAGTAGAAGTAGTAGGAGTAGTAGTTGTATTTGTTGCAGTAGTGGTAGTAGTATTAGTATTAGCAGTAGAAGTAGTAGTAGTAGCAGTAGCAGAAGTAGTAGTAGTAGGAGGAGGAGTAGTAGTAGTAGCAATAGGAGTTGTTATAGTACTTGTGTAGTAGTAGTAGCACTAGTACTAGTAGTATCTATGGTAATAGTAGTAGCAGAAGTAGTTTCTGTTGTCATTGTTGTCATAGTAGTAGTTCTAGCAAGAGTAGGAGTAGTCGTGGTAGTAGTAGTAGTGATAGTAGAAGTAGTAGTAGCAATAGGAGTAGTAGTTGGAGTAGCAATAATGGTCAAAGTGGTAGTAGTAGGCGGAGTAGTAGTAGTAGTAGGAGTAGAAGTAGTAGTAGTAATAAAAGTAGTAGGAGTAGTAGTAGAAGTAATAGTACTAGTAGGAGTAGTTGTTGTAGTAGTAGTATTAGTAGTAGGAGTAGCAGTAGTCATAGGAGTAATGGTAGTAGTCGTAGTGTAAGTGATAGTAGTAGTAGTTGTTGTTGTTGTTGTTGTCGCATTAGTAGTAGTTGGAGGAGGAGCTGTAGCATCAATAGTTGGGGTAGCTGTTGGAGTAGTAGTTGCAGAAGTAGTAGTTGTTGCAATAGGAGTATTAGGAGTAGTTGTAGTAGTGGGAGTAATAGGAGTAGTAGTAGCAGTAGTAGTAGTAGAAGTAGTAGCTGTGTTAGTATTAATAGTAGTAGCTGAAGTAGCACTAGAAGTAGTTTTAGTATTAGTAGTAGTTGTTGTTGTAGTAGTGGTGGTAGCAATTATACTAGTAGTAGAAGTAGTAGTAGTAGTGTTTGTAGTACTAGTTATTATTGTTGTTGTTGCTGTAGTAGTGGTAGTAGTAGTACCATTAGCAGTAGCAGGAGATGGAGTAGGAGTTGTAGTGGTAGTAGTAGTTGTTGTTGTAGTAGTGGTAGTAGTAGTACCAATAGTAGTAGTAGTAGCAGCAGCAGCAGCTGTAGTAGTAGTTGTTGTTGCTGTTGTTGTTGTTGTCGTCATTGTTGTTGTAGTAGTAGTAATAGCAGTAGTAGTAGTAGTTGGAGTGGGGTAGTAATAAGAGTTTTAGTTGTTGGAGTAATAGTAGTAGCAGGAGTTGGAGTAGGAGTAAAAGTAGCAGTTGTAGTAGAAGTAGTAGGAGTAGGAGTAGTAGTAGTAGTAGGAGTAGTAGTAATACTAGTAGTAGTAGTTATAGCTGTAGTAATAGGAGTAGTGGTAATAGTAGTGGTATTAGTAGCGGTGGTGGTGGTGGTGGTGGTAGGAGTGTTTGGAGTAGTAGAATTAATACTACTGGTAGTCGTATGAGGAGGAGGAGGACTAGTAGTAGTAGTAGTTGTTGTTGTTGTTGTAGTAGTAGTAGTAGTAGTAGTAGCAACAGCAGAAGTAGAAGCAATACTAATAGTAGTAGCAGCAGTAGCAGTAGTAGTAAGAGTTGGAGTAGGAGTAGCAGTAAAAGTTACAGTAGTAGTGGTTGTGGTAATAGTAGTTGTATTCGTAGTAATAGTATTAGTAGTAGTAGTTATAAAAGTAGTAGTAGTTGTTGTAGTAATAGTAGTATTGAGAGTAGGAATTGTTGGAGTTGGAGCAGAAGTACTTGAAGTAGTAGACGTAGTAGTTGTTGTAGTTGCAGAAGTCGGAGTCAGAGTTGTTGTAGCGGTAGTCGGAGCAAGAGTAGTAGTAGTAGGAGTAGGAGTAGTAATAGGAGTAATAGTATTAGTACCAGTATTAGTAATACTATTAGTAGTAGTAGTAGTAGTAGTAGTAGTAGTAGTAGTAGTATTGCGAGTAGTATGAGTAGTAGTAGAAGTAGCAGGGGTAGTAGCTGTTGTAGCAATGGTAGTATTGGTAGTAGTAGTAGCAATAGTAGCAATAGGAGTTGGAGTAGGAGTAGTAGTAGGAGGTGGAGTTGTCATGGTAGTAGTAGTAGAAGTAGTTGTAGTTGTTGTTGTTGTACTAGTAGTAGTAGGAGTTGGAGTAGTAGTAGTAGTTGTTCGGGTAGCAGCGGCAGTAGTAGCAGCAAAAGTAAGATTTGGAGCTGGGGTAGTAGTAGAAATTATAGTAGTAATGGTTGTGGTAACAGTGGTTGTATTCGTAGTAATAGTATTAGTAGGAGCAGTAATAATAGTAGTAGTTGTTGTTCTTGTTGTAGTAGTGGTAGTATTGGGAGTCGGAATAGTTGGAGTGGGAGCAGGAGTAGTTCAAGTAGTAGACGTAGTAGTTGTTGTAGTTGTAGTAGTCAGAGTCAGAGTAGTTGTAGCAGTAGTCGAAGTTAGAGTAGTTGTAGTAGTATCAGGAGTAGGAGTAGGAGTAGTAATAGAAATAGTAGTAGTAGTATTACTAATAATAATAGTAATAGTATTATTAGTAGTAGTAGTGGTAGTAGTAGTATTGCGAGTAATATGAGCAGCAGCAGTAGTAGTCGGAGTAGTAGTAGTTGGAGCAGTGGTTGTATTGGTAATAGTAGGAGTAGTAGTAGCAATAGGAGTTGGAGTAGGAGTAGTAGTAGGAGGAGGACTTGTAGTAGTAGTAGTAGTAGTAGAAGTAGTAGTGGTAGTTATTGTTGTACTACTAGTAGTAGCAGCAACAACAACAGCAGTTATTGTAGTAGTAGTAGTACTAGTAGTAGTAGTACTAGTAGCAGCAGCAGTAGTAGTGGTGGCAAATGCAGAAGTAGTAGTAGTGGTAGCAGTAGCAGTGGCTATAGTAGTAGTAATAGTAGTATTAGTAGTTGTTGTAGTAGTAGTAGTAGTTGTAGTAATAGTAGTAGTAGTAGTAGTAGTAGCAGCCGCAGTTGCATTAGTTGTAGTAATAGTAGTAGTTGGAGTAGTACGAGTAGTACGTGTACTAGTTGTAATAGTAGTTGTAGCAGTAGCTGTGGTAGTCGTAGGTGTAGCAATAGTAGTTATAGTAGTAGTCGTAGTCATAGTTGAAGTAGTACAAGAAGCTATAGCAACCGCAACAACTGCAGCAACTGTAGGAAGAGTAATAGTAGTCCTAATAGTAGCACTAGAAGCAGTAGTATGAGTGGTAGTTGTAATTTTAGTAGTAGTAGCAGTAGTAATAGTAGTAGTAGCACTAGTAGTAGTGTAGTAGTAATAGTAGTAGTACTAATGGGAGGAGCAGGAGAAGTAGTACTAGCAAAAATAGTAGTAGTATTGGTAGTAGTAATAGTATTAGGAGTTGGAGTAAAAGTAGTAGTAGAAGTAGTAGTAGTAGCAGAAGTAGTTGTACTACTAGTTGCCGTAGAAGGAATAGGAGTAGCAGTAGTTGGAGTAGGAGTAGTGGCAGAAAAAGTTGTAATAGTGGTGGTAGAAGCAGCAGCAGTAGTAGTAGCAATAGAAGGACTAATAGTTGTAGTAGTAATAATAGTAGTCATTGTAGTAGTTGCAGTAGTAGTAGTTGTTGCAATAGTGGTAGTAGTTGTAGTTGCAGTTGGGCCAGTAGTAGTAGCAACAGTAGTAGTAGTAGTAGCAGTTGTGGTGGTAGTAGTAGTAATAGTAGTATAGTAGTCGTAGTAGAAGTAGTCATTGTAGTAGAAGTTGTAGTATTACCAGTAGTAGCACTAGTATCAACAGCAAGAATTGGAGTAGAAGTAGTCGTAGTAGTTGTAGTTGTAGTAGGAGTAGTAGTAGTAGTTAGAATAGTAATAGTAGCAATAGTAGTTGTACTAGCAATTCTAGTAGGACTATGAGAATTAGTAGTCATAGTTATAGTAGTTGTAGTAGTAATAGTAGTGGTGGTGGTAGAAGTAGCAGTAGCAGTTGGAGTAGTAGTAGTAGTAGTAGTAATAGTATTAATAGCAATAATAGTAGTAGTACTAGTACCAGAAGTAGTACTAATAGTAATAGTCATAGTAGTAGTCATAATTGTATTAGTTCTTGGAGTAGTTGTAGTCAGATAGTAGTAAGGGAAGCTAGAGTAGGTGTTCTAGTAGCAGGGGTTGTAGTAGTGGTTGGCGTAGAAGTAGTAGTGGTTGGAGTAGGAATAGGAATAATTGTAGTAGTAGTACAAGTAGTCGTAGTAGTAGTAGTAGTAGTAGTAGTAGCAGCAGAAGTAGTAGTACTATTTACAATTGTACTAGTAGAAGAAGTAGTTGCAGTAGCAGCAGTTGTTGTTATTGTATTATTAATAGTAGTAGTAGTGGTTGTAATAAGAGTAGTATTTGTAGCAGCAGTAGCAGTAGCAGAAAGAGTTATAGTAGTAGTCGCAGTAGTAGTAGTAATAGTAGTAACCGTACTAGTAGGTGCAGTAGTTGTAGCAGTAGTTGTAGTTTTAGTAGTTGTAGTAGCAGTAGCAATAGGAGTAATAGTTGTCGTATTAGTTGTAGTAGTACTACTAGTAGTTGTAATAGTAGTACTAGTAGTAGTAGTACTACTACTACTAGTTGTAGTAATAGCAGTAGTATGAGTTGGAGTAGTAGTAGTAGTAGCAGCAGTAGCAATAGTTGTAATATTAGTAGTAATAGCTATTGCAATAGTAGTAGGAGTAGTAGTTGTAGGAGTAGGAGTAGAAATAGTAATAATCATAGTAGTAGTAGTAGTAGTAATAATAATAATAGTAATAGTAGTAGCAGGAGTAGCAGGAGTAGTAGTAGGAGTAGCCGGAGTAGTAGTAGTAGTAGCAGCCGCAGCAGTAGTCGTAGAAGTAGTTGTAGTTGTATTTGTATTAGTAGTCATAGTAGTAGTAAAAGCTGTAGAGTAGTAGTAGTATTTGTAGTAATAGTAATAATAGTAGATACTGTAGTAATAGTAGTAGTAGTAACAGCTGTAGTAGCAGTAGCAGTAGTAGTAGTTGTGGTGATATTAGTAGTAAGACAAGTAATACCAAGACTACTAGTAGTAGTATTATTATTAGTCTACTAGTAGTAGTATTATTATTAGTCATAGTTGTAGGAGTAGCAGTACAAGTAGCAGCAACAGTAGCAGTAGTAAGAGTAGCAGAAGTTGTAGTAGGACCCGCAGGAACAGCAGGATTAGGAGTATCTGTAGTTGGAGCAGTAGTAATAGTAGTAGCAAGAGCAGGAATACATGTAGAAGTAGTAATAATAGAAGTAGTAGTAGAACTGATAGTAGTAGTAATTGTAGGAGTAGGAGAAATGGCAATAGTAGTAGTAGTAGTAGGAGTATTACGATCAGTATTAATAATTCTGTTGTCGCTTCTACTGCTACTACTACAACAAGTACTGCTATTGCTACTACTACTACTCCTATTGCTACTAGTTTTGATATTACTGCTACAAATACTACTTCTACTACTACAACTACTACTTCTGCAACTACTTCGTCCACTACTACTACGGCTGCTACTTTTGCTACTACTTCTTCTACAACTACAACTACTGTTTCTGTTACTACTACTACTACTACAGCTAATACTACAACAACTCTGATTGCTACTTCTACTACTCCTCCTCCTCCTTCTACTACTACTACTGCTGCTGCTACTTCCAACTATTTCTACTTCTACGACTACTACTGCTCTTGCAACTACTAGTACTCTACTACTACTACAACAACTACTACTAGCACAACTACTACAACTACTACAATAACTACTACTACTACAACAACTACTACTCCTATTGCTACTATAACTACTCCTACTACAAATACTACTACTACTACAACAACAACAACAACAACAACAACTCATATTGCTACTACTACTTCTCCTCCTACTACTACTACTAATGCTACTACTATTACTACTCCTATTGCTACTACTACTATAAAAACTACTAATACTACTACTATTACTACAACTACTGCTGCAACAACTACTGTGACTACTACTACTACTGCTGCTGCTGTTACTACTACTACAACTGCTTCTACTATTGCTACTACTACTACTAATATTACTAGTACTGCTACAACTACTACTAGTGCAACAACAACTACTGCTGCTACTGCTATTACCCTTACTACTACTATTGATACTACTAGTTCAACTGCTACTATGACGACTACTACTGCTTCTACAACTTCTACTACTTATAGTGCTACTACTGCTACTACTAGTACTGCTCCACCTCCACCAGCTCCTCCCGCCACTACTACTACTACAACTACATCTAATATAACTAATAATGCTACTACTACGTCTACAACTACTACAACTACTTCTAGTACAACGTTTCCTTCTAGTGCTACTACTTCTGCTAATACTACCACTACCACTACTACTACTACAATTGTTACTACTAATACGGCCACTAATACAACAACAACTGCTACTATTGCTACTACTACTCATGCAACTACTACTACTACTACTTCTACTACAACTACTATAACAAATACAACTGCTACTACTGCTACTGCTAATACCTCTACTACTGCTAATACTACCAGTACTTCAACTACTGCTACTACAACTACTATTGCAACTACTACAACTACAAATATTACTATTGCTACTACCACTACTACTACTGCTACTACTACTACTACAACAACAACAACACCTATTGCTTCTACTACTACACCTACAACTACTACTGCTGCTACTGCTAATACTACTACTACTACAACCACTCCTATAGCTACTACAACTACCACTCCTACTACTACTACTACTTCTACTACTACTACTTCTACTACTACTACTTCTACTACTACTACTACTCCAACCGCTACTACTTCTATTACAACTACTATTAATACTACTACTGCTACTACAACTACTACTACTACTATAACCACTACTACCACTTCTACAACTCCTCCTACTACTACTACTACAACTACCACTGCTGCAACTACTACTTCCACTACTACTCCAACTCCTACTCCTACTGCTACTCCTACTGCTACTTCTACTGCTAAAACTACTATTGCAACAAATACTACTCCTACTACTACTTCCACTACTAGTACGGGTACTATTCTTGAAACTTCTTCAACTGCTGCTGCTAATACTACTACTGTTGTTGCTGGTTCTAATTCTATTAATCCTATTACTACAACTACTACTGCAACTACAACAACTCCAACTACTACTACTTCCACTATTATAGCGACTGCTAGTACTACTTTTGTTGCTACTCATACTACTACTACTCCTACTACTACTAATACTCCGATTACTACTACTATTACTATAGCTGCTTCTACACCTACTCCTCCTAATACTACTTCTACTACTACTACAACTACTGCTGTTACAACTACTTCTACTTCTACTTCTACTACTACTACTACTATTGCAACTGGTACTACTACCACCACCACCACTACTACTACAACTACAACAACAACAATGACAACAACAACAACAACAACTCCTACTACTACTACTACTAATTCTATTTCTACTACTACTACTTCTACAACAACAACAACGACAACTACTACTACTACTACTAGTACCACTCCTACTACTGCTGCGATTACTACTACTACAACTACTACTACTCCTACTACTACTACTACTATTACTACCACCACCACTACTACTATTACTACTACTAGAACTTCTACTACTACTACTTCTAGCACTACTACTACTACTAGTGCAACTTCTACTACTGCTACTACTGTTGCTACTACTTCTACTTCTACTACAACAACTACTTCTACTACTGCCACAACTAGTAGTACTACTACTACAACAACAACTTCTACTACTACAGCTACTAGTACTTCCGCAGCTACTACTATTACTACTTCCACTGATACTCTTATTTCTACTGTTACTGCTACTACTACTACTTCTATTACTAATAGTGCAGCTACCAATACTACTACTGCTACTGCTACTGCTACTTCTCTTACTAATATTGCAGCTACCAATACTACTACTGCTACTACTGCTGCAACACCAACTAATACTTCTAGAATTACTACTACTATGACTTTTACAACTACTACTGCTACTACTACTAGTACTAGCACTACTACTACTATACGACTACTATTGCTACTACTTTGACTAATACTTCTACTACTACTACAAATATTACTCCGACTACTACTACTACTACTACTACTGCTGCCACTACTAGTACAACAACTACTCCTACTGCTACTATTACTACTACTACAACTACTACAACAACAAGTACTACTACTACACCTACTATTACTACTACTACTACAACAACAACAACAACAACTGCAACAATTACTCCTCCTACTACTACTAGTATTACTATAACTTCTACTACCATTATTGCTACTCCTGCTACAACAACTACTATTACTATTACTACTACTCCTACTACTATGACTAGTACTACTACTCCCACAATACCACGTCTACTACTGCTACAACTACTACAACAACGACAACAACAACTACAATTACTACTTCTACTTCTACTACTACTACTACAGCTACTAGTAGTGCCTCTACCATTACTACTACTGCTACTGTAGCTACTAATATGGCTACAACAACTACTACTATTACCACTAATGTGATTGCGACTACAACAACTACTACTGCGGCTGCTGCTACTAGTACTACTAATACCACTAGAACTAATACTACTGCTGCTGCTACAACTACTACTACTAATGCTAGTGCTACTCTTATTACTACCGCTGCTACTACTACAACTACTATTACTAGCACTAATACTACTACAGCTACTACTATTACTATTGCTACTAATACCGCTTCCACTACTACTACTACTACTACAACAACTACTACTACTACTATATCCGCTAGTGGTATTATTACTACTGCTACTGCTACTGCTGCTGCTATTGTTACTACTATACCTACTTCTTCTCCGACTATGATAACTACTTCTTCTCCTACTGCTACAACTGCTACTACAACGACTACTACAGCTGGTACTACTACCACTTCTCCTACTACCACTATTTCCACCACCACTACTTCGATCATCATTATTATTACTGCTGCTACAATTTCTACTACTGCTACTACTACTACCTCTACTACTACAACAACTACCGCTGGTACTGCTACTGGAACAATTTGAACGACAACTCCTATTACTGCTAATACTACTACTATTACTATTGCTAATACTACTACCACTACTACTACTATTACTACTTCTACTGTTACTACTACTACTACTGCTGCTATTACTACTACTGCTACTACCACAACTACTACTATTACAAATACTATTATTATTACTACTACTACTACTACTACTACTACTACTACTACTACTACTACTACTACTACTACTACTACTTCTACTACTGCTACTACTACTACTACCACCACTCCTCCTAATACTACAACAACTTCTACTTTTCCTACTACTCCTGCTACTAATTCCATTGCTACATCTACTACTGCTCCTGCTACTACAATTACAATGCCTACCCATGCTACTGCTACTACTACTACTACTACTAGTATAACAACAACAACAACAACAACAACAACAACTACTACTACAGCTACTACTATTCCTATTGCAACTCCTACTACTTCTACACTCTAACTACTACTACTACTGCTATTGCAGTTGTTGGAACTACTACTACAGCTACAACTACTTATACTTCTATTGTTACTACTACTACTACTCAAATTCCAACTACTAATACTACTACCTCTATAACTACTACTACTACTACTACCACCACCACCACTACTAAGACTGCTACTAATACTATGACTACTACTGCTTCTGCTATTCCTACTATTACTACTATTATGACTACAACTAGTACTACTATTGCTACTACAACAACTACTACTGTAACCAGTACTACCACTACTACTATTACCGCTACTGCTACTACTTCTACTACTCCTATTCCTGCTACTGCTACTACGGTGTCTATTACTACATATACTACCGCTACTAATAATGCTACTACTATAACTACAACTACTGCTACTATTAGTACTGCAGCTGCTGATGTTGCTGTTTCTACTACCACTATTACTGCTTCTACTACTACTACTACTACAATACTACTACCACTACTACTACTACCACTGCTACTACTACTAACACTCCTACTCATACTACTATTACTACTGCTGCTGTTACTTTTGCTACTGCTACTACTATTTTGGCTACTACTTCTGCTACTATAACTACTAATGGTACTGCTCCTGCTTGTGTTACTACTACAGGTACAGCTGTTACTACTGTGACTGCTGCCACTACTGTTACCTCAACCACTGCTAATACTACTACTGTTACCACTACGACTGCTAGTACTAGTATTACTACTACTGCTGCTACTATGACGGCTACAAGAACTACTACTACTCCTACTATGATTACTACTAAAGCGGCTACTAATACTACCATCACTACTACAGCTACTACTACTGCTGCTGTTGCCGCTATTGCTACTGCTAGAACTACTACTGCTACACCTACTACTTCTATTGCATCTATTACTACTACTGTTGCTGCTACTGCCACTTCTACTACTACTTTTGTGACTACTACTACAACTACTACTGCTACTACTGCTACTGCTACTACTACTACTACTTTTGGCACTGTGGCTACTACTACTACTACAACAACTATTACTACGACTTCTACTGCTACTACTACTACTACCACCACTACTACTACACCTATTACTAATACTGCTAGTACTACTACTACAACTACAACTACAGCTACTACTACTACTAGTACTATTACTACTATTTTACTACTACAACTACTATTGCTACTGTAGCTGTTGTTGCTACAACTACTACTACAAACAACAACAATAATAATAATAACTACTGCGACTATTATTATTGCAACAACAATAATAAGAACAACTACTGCTACAACAACTACTACTACTACTGGTACTAATACTGTCGTTGTTGCTCCAACAACTACTGCTACCACTACTGCTACTATTGCTTGTACTACTACTTAGTGCTTTTGCTGCTGCTGCTACTACTGCTAATACTTCTACTTCTCCAACTACTACTACATCTCCTACTATTGGTACTATTGCTTCCGCTACAACTTCTACTATGACTACTGTAACTACTACTATTGCTACAACTACTACTACTGCTATTGCAGTTGCTGCTACTACTACACCTACTACTACTACTGCAACTACTACCATTAAGGCTTCTACTACTACTGCAACTCGCACTACTATTATTACTTATACTAGCACTACAACTACAACTACTGCTTCCACTTCGGCTTCTTCTACTACTACTACTATTATGACTTCAGCTATTGCTCATAATATTACTACTACAACTACTACTACTGCTACTACTATTGCAGCTACAACTTCTACTGCTGCTTCTACCACTACTACTGCTGCTGCTATTACTAATGCTACTATTACAGCTATTAATACTACTATTACTGCTATTTCTACTACTACTAATGCTGCTGCTGCTACTACTATTTCAACTACAGCTACTACTGCTACTACCACTATCACTACTACTACTCCTAATAATACTACTACTACTACTACTACTAATAATAATAATAATAATAATAATAATAATACAACTATTACTACTACTGTGCTACTGCTGCTACTACTACTATTACTACCACAACCACTCCTATTGTTGCTACTACTGCAACAACCACTACTACTTCACCTAGTACTACTACTACTGCTACTACTTCTACGGCCATGACTTTGGTTATTGCTTCTACTACTACCACCACTACTAGTATGACTACTACAACTACTAGAACTACTATGGCTACTACTACCACTACTACTACTACTATGTCTACTACCAGTTCTACTATCATAACTACTAATACATCTACTTCTGCTCCTCCAACAATTATTACTACTACAGTTGCTACTGCTACTACTTGTACTACTACTGTTACAACTGCTACTACTGCTGCTTCAACTGCTACAATTTCTACTCCTGCAACTTCTACTGCTACTAATACAACTACTGCAGCCACTATCGCGGCTGCTACCAATATTACTACTACTATTGCAACTACTTTAGCTATTACTACTGCTACTAGTACTGTTACTACTACTACTATGACTACTATTACAGTAGCTACCAATACTACTACCACGACTCATACTACTATTACAATTACTCCTGTTGCTCGTGTTGCATCTGCTACAAGTACTATAGGTACTATTATGACTACAACTACTACAGCTGCTACTTCTACTACCACTACTACTACTACTACTACTACTACTACTACTACTACTACTATTACTACTACTTCTACTACGACAACTACTACTACTTCTGCAACTAGTACGATTGCTACTTCTACTGCTACTTCTGCCGCTAGTGTTGCTACTACTATTACTACTACTACAACTTCTACTACTTCCATTACAACTACAGCTACTATTACAACCACAAATTCTATTAGTACTGCTGGTGGTGGTGGTGGTGGTGGTGTTGTTGCTGCTACTTCTACTACTACTACTACTACTATTATTGCTACTGCTATTGTTGCTGTTACTGTTGCTACTATTGTTGTTGCTGCTACTTCTACTACTACTACTACTACTATTATTGCTACTACTACAGCTGCTGCTGCTGCTTCTGCTGTTGTTGTTCCTACTACCACTAATACGGCTACTACTACTACTGCTGGTACTACTTTTGTTACTAATACTACAACAAAACAACTACTACTACTTCCTAATCCTACTTCTGCTACAACTAATCCTACTCCTACATCTACTCCTACTAGTTCCACTACTACTTCTACTACTACCACTACTACGACTACTACTACTACTACACTTGATCCAACTCCGACAGCTACATCTAATCCAACTACTACTACACCTACTACTAGTACTCCTACTCCTACTCGTACTGCTCCACCTCCTATGACTACTACTATGACTACTGCAGCTCCTACGGCTATTAATACAGCTACTACTGCTGCTACAACTACTAATTCTGCAACTACTGCTACTACTCCTACTACTAGTACTACTACTTCTACTACTACTACTACTACTTCCACTCCTACTACTACTACTGCCACGACAACTACTACTGCTATAAATTTTGCTACTACTACTACTACTATGTCTACTACCACGGCTACTACTAGTACTGTTGTTGCTGCAGCTACTTCTGCTACTACCACTACTACTACTCCAACTACTACTACTACTACTACAACTACTACCACTCCTTATACTCCTAACACTAGTACTACTACTGCAACAACTACAACTACTACCCTAATACTACTCCTCCTCCTTCTACTTCTACTACTACTGCTACTTCTATTACTAGTAATACAACTGCTACTACTATGACTATAACAACTACTGGTACTAGTACCACTTCTATTACTAGCAATACAACTACTACTACTATGACTATAACAACTACTCGTACTACTGCCACTACTACTACTACTACTACTAGTACTTCCACTACTGCAACTCCTACTACTACAACTACTGCTGCTACCACTACTATAACTACTACTACATGACTACTTTTACTACTACAAATAACAACTACTAGTACTACACCTACAACTACAACAACAATAACAATAACAACTACTACTCCTAATATTAACACAACAACAACTACTACTACAACATCTACTACTACTACTACAACAACAACAACAACAACTAGTACTACTACTGCAAATACTACTACTGCTATAACTCCTACTTCTGCTGCTGCTACTACTACTCCCATTACTACTACAACAACAACTACTACTACTATAACTACTACAACTCCTGTTGTTGTTGCTACTACTACTATTACAATTGCTACTACTACTGCTACTACTTCCCCTACTACTATAATTACTACTACTGCTACTACTTCTCCTGTTGCTAATGCTACTAACAATACTCCTACTACTATATCTGTTGCTATGACTACTACTAGCACCATTACAATAACATCCACTACTGTTGATGTTGCTGGTACTACTACAACTACACTACTTCTACATCCACTACTGCTAGGACTACTACTACTTCTACAACTACTACTATTACTACTATTGTTGTTGTCGCTACTATGACTACTACAACTCATATTGCTACTAATACTACTACTACTAGAAGAACTTTTGCTACTACGTGAACTACGACTACTTCTACTACTACTACTACTACTGCTTCAACTGCTACTATTACAACAATTACAACAACAACAACTAATTTTGCTACCACTATGACAATTGCTCCTACAACTACCACTACTACTACTACTATGATTACTTCTACTCCAACTCCTACCCCTACTATGACTCCTACTATTACTACTACTACTACTACTATCACCACTGCTACAACAACTACTACTACTATAACAACAACTTCAACTACACCAACTACTACAACAACTACAATTATAGGAACCACGACAACAACAACAACTACTACTACCACAACTACTACTAGTACTACTCCTATTACTACCACAACTACTACTACTGCCACTACTACTGCTACTATTACTACTACTACTTTTACTACTACTACTGCTCCTACAACAACAACAACAACCACAACAACGACTACTACTACAACTACTACTACTACTGCTCCTACTACTACCACGATTAGTACTACTACTACTGCTGCTGTTGCTACTACTACTACTCCTCCTTCTACTACTACTACTCCTGCTACAACCACTACTACAACTACTACTCTTCCTCCTACTACTGCTACTAGTTCTGCTTCTAATCCTTCTTTAATTACTACTATGACTACAACTACTATTGCTGCTGCTACCACCACCACTACTCCTCCTACCGCAACAACCACTGCTACTACTTCTAGGACTACAACCGCTACCACAACTTCTACAACTACTACCCGAACTATGACTACTTCTACAATGACTACCCCAACTATGACTACTTATACTCCTACTACTACTACTACTATTATTACTGCTACTCCTACTCCTAATACTACGACTACAACGACTACTACTACTACTACTACTATTACTCCGAATACTACTCCCACTCCTACACCTATTCATACTACAACTCCTACTACTACTACTACTACTACTACTACTACTAAAACTCTACTACTACTACAGCTACTTCGTCTTCTTCTGCTACTTCAACTAGTGCTACTTCTATAACTACTACTACTACTATTCATGCTACTACAACAACTACTACTTCTAAAACTACTACTACTACTACTATTCCTGCTACTACAACTACTATGACTACTACTACTGCAATAACTATGACTACTACTATTGCTACTACTACTACTATGGGTACTACTACTTCTACTACTGTTCCTACAATTACTACTACTACGAGTACTACTACTGCTCCTACTACTATGGCTACTACTACTACTACTACTACTACTACTACGGGTACTCCTCCTCCTACTACTACTACTACTACTATTACTACTACCACTACTACTACTGCAACTATTCATTCAACAACTACTTCTGTCACTACTACTACTACTATAGCTGCTACTACTACTGCTGCTACTAATACTACTACTAATACTTTTGTTGCTACTGCTAGTAGTAGTACTACTACTACTACTTCAACTACTACTCCTACTACCACTAATACTAATACTACTATGTCTACTACCACTACTACAATTTCTTCTCCTACTACTACTCCTACAACTACTGCTACTACCTCTCCTACCACTGTTACTATGACTACTACTCCTACTACTAATACTGCTACTATAGCTAGTACTACTGTTACTACTACTACTACCACTGCTGCTGTTGCTACTATTACTACTATTACTAGTACTGCTACTACTACTATTACTACTACTCTAGCTATTACTACTGCAACAAGTACTATGATTGCTAGTACTACCACTACTGCTACTATTATGCCTACTACAACTACTGCTCCTACCACTAATACTCCAACCACTTTTGCTGCTATTACTACATCAACTACTACTTCTGTTGCTTTTACTCCTATTACTACAACTATTGCTCCTACTATTACTTCTATAGCTACTATTGCTACTACTACAGCTAGTACTATTACTACTAGTACTACTACTACAACTATTCCTATTGCTTCAACTACTACTTAGACTACCACTACTACTACTACGGCTACTACTACTACTGCTACTGCTACTATTATTGCTGTTGCAACTACTACTATGACTATTACTATTATGACTCCTACAACCCCCGCTACTAGAACAACTACTACTACTACTACCACTACTCCTACAACTACTGCTACCGCTACTATTTCTACTACTACTACAATTACTACTTCTACTATTGCTTTTACTACTACTATTACTGCAATAGCTACCACTATAATGACTTCTACTGCTACTGCTACAACTTTTATTGCTACCACTACTTTCGCAAATAATGCTGTTATTACTGCCAATACTACTACTACTACTACTACTACTACTACTATTGCCCCTATGCTACTACTTCTACTGCTATGACCATTATTATTAATAATATAATTACTACTATTGCTACTGCTATTATTAGTACTATGTCTACGACTACTGCTACTGCTACAACTATGACTGCTGCTACTACTACTGCCACTACTACTACAACTCCTGCTACTACTACTACTTGTAGCAGTATTACTACTATTACAAATGCTACAGCTACAACTGCTGCTACTACTGCTACCCATACCACTACTATTGCTACTACCACTACTACTATTACTACTAATACTACTACTACTAATGCTACTACTTTTGCTACGCCAACTACTACTCCTACAACTACTACTACTACCCCTACTACTAGTACTAGTACTACTACAACTACTACTACTGCTGCTGCTACCAGTACCACTACAAGTACTACTACTACTACTACTACAACTACTACTACTACTTCAACTACTACTACTATCGCTACGACTATGATTAACATTACTAATACTTCTGCCAATACCGCTACTACTATAACTATTATTACTAGTACTAGTACTGTTGCTACTACTCCTGGTGCTACTACTACTGCTACTACTACTATTACTACCACTACAACAACAACAACTACTACTACTACTAATATGACTACTACTATGACAACCACTACTGCTAATAGTACTACTACTACTACTACTACTACCACCACCACCATGAAATCGACCTTCCTAACGCCGGCGATGCTCGCCGAACTGTTCAAGGTCTCGGAAGCTCTTTTCAAGAACGAAAGTAGCAACAAGAAATAAGGAGAAGATATGGAGAAACTCTCGGATTCTTATTGCTAAATTCACACGATACTTTGATTGCTTACAATACTTGGATGATCATTTACAATGGAGTCGTGCCCCTTATATAGAGGGCACGGTGATGTAAGCGCTCACATCAGCTGGTGGTATGAGCTAAGCGCTTACATCAGCATAATAGTTACCTATACTAGAGTAGGCCTATAGCCTTTACATAAGACTCCAAAGGAAGTCTTGTCCTAGGCGTAGCCTTTATATCCTAAGGCGTAGCCTTTACAGAAGACTCCAAAAGAGATCTTATCCTAAGGCGTAGTCTTTATATCCTAAGGCATAGCCTTTACAGAAGACTCCAAAAGACGTCGCTGTCATAGGCTGGTAGCTCGTCCTTTGGCTAGGCTCGTCCTTTTGCTAGGCTTTAACTTCTTATTATAGTAGCTATAGCTGCTACGTACTGTACAATAGGATCCTACTTTCCTGTATTAGCTACTATACTTCCCACCACGCTCCGCCTGCTACGGGTCAGTGGTAGCTATACTTCCCACCACGCTCTGTCTGCTATGGCATAGTGGTAGGGATGGCCTGCTTCTCCTTGACTCGCGCTCTCTTGTTGATGAACCATTTGTGGATGTTGTCTTCAGAGATTGGTCCATGTAGTCGTAGCGTCCAAGTCAGGTCCTGTGTTTGCTTCTTTCTAGGGGGCCTGTCGCTTTGACGGAAAAGGCTGTTGAGCATCCGCAGCTGCGTTGGTGTCGGTGCCCACCGTCGTCTGACTATGGGTTCTGTGTTGCATGCCTTTGGCCATCTGAATTGTATGGAGCCTATCAGGTGCTCCCTTGTTTTCTGGATAAGCAGCTTTATCTCAGATCGTTGTTCTTTGTCATAGTTTGCACATGCTATGTCCATGAGAATTCTGTTGGTGTGGTCGTAGAGCTCTTGTATGATGAATCCCGGGTACTCTGTACGCCTTGGTATTTGCTCACCCTGCGGGATGTAGTGAACCACACAGTTGTTCATGACACTTTCTGCAGGGACTACCTTAGTATGGAAACTATAGAAAAGTTTCCTTGTATCCCAAGATTCTCTTGGACTCCCATCTTCTGTGAGTGCTTCTTTTGGGCGGTATAGCCATTGTCCTTTGAGGGACACCTGTCCGCCTTTGTCTTGGAAAATCCCCTTGATGATAATTACAAAGGGATTGGCATATATTGATTCGGGCGCCAGTAGTACCTCATCATGAAGATGGTAGGTTTCTCCATCTAGCCTGAATGCGAGGTAGTGTAGTTTCTCCTCTGGGCCCCTTCCGAAGGTTAGGATCGCCTCTTCTATGGGCTTTGCTGGGTACTCCTCTTTTGCCAGGGGAGAAGTACTTGTTGTTGGGGTAATGGAGCTTTGCCCGTTGGTATGCCTAGTGCACTCTTCCTTCTGCGGTTGGCATCCTTCTTCGAGTTCCTGCAGAACACATATGATTTCATTTTGTATGAGTGGGCGGAGGGAGTTGTGGAGGTTCTGAGGATCCTCTCCTTCTGAGATGCTGTCTATTGCATCACTCTGGTTCTCTCCTTCCTGCACAGATATTGAGTCATAATTTTCAGGAACATTTGGTTGCTCGAAGATAGCAACCCTCTTTTCGTTCTTTCTGTCATTCGAGGCCTCCTCATCTCTTGGGAGGTAGCAGGATCTTCTTGGCGTTACTGATTGAAATTTTTGGAGGGAGGACTCCCTACTGAGCCCTGATTGCTGGATATCAATATTCTCTTCTTCCTCCAGCTCTTCTACGGCGACGGCCACCGATGCTAGCTCCATTTTGAAGTTCTAAGTGTAGGGGATCTTGAAGCTGTTATCCCCTAGGAGGTTTTCCATGTATTCAATCTTGTCTTGCGCATCAGTGAATCCCTGCGCAGCAACATGGTTCCTCGTGATGGTTTCCCTTCTTGCAAAAGTCTCCACAAATAGCCCTAGCTGTTCGGGTTTTATCAAGAGGGCTCTTTTGTTCTGCTGTGCGGACGGTAGGGTCCACATTTTATTGAGGAAGCCTCTTCGGAAACTTCCTTGGTTCCGCTGCCTAGACTCCGTTGTTGTTCTAGATATTGCTGGAGTCGTGTTGGCCGCTGGCGGGTAACCTGGTGGTCCTGGTTCCATTGAAGCATCTGTGGGGGGCATGTATGGCCCGCTCGGAGATGTTGCCGAGGTTAATGTACTTGTGTACAACCTCTCAGATAGCCTTTCGGCTAGTTTTTGCAGGACAGGGTACTCCTTCTCCGGTACTTCCTCTTCGATGCCTGCTGCAATAGTAGCACTATGAGGGGGACAAGTGTTACCTTCTTCTTCATGCTTTTCAGAAGGTATGCTGGCTGGTTCCTCCTCATCAGGCTCCTTCTCGTTATCTTCGTTTCCCAATCCAGTTGGTTCGGGCTTTAGTTGAGCCTCTCCTTCAGCTGTTGTCTTGCAGACACTTTCCTGTAGTAGGATACTGGTGCACTCCAGTTCCTCGCTTGCTTCTGCTTCCTTTTCTTTAAGCGTCTAAGAGTCTTTTTGCAGGCTTGCGCCTAGCTCTAATGCCTTGACTCTTCCTTTGTAGTAGCCCACCTCCTTCTCCAGCCGTTCAATTTCCCCTTCACACCTTTATTGCATCAGCCACTGGTTGGGGAATGGTTCTGGTGGAGCTGGTGTAACTGGGACCGCTGTTTTAAAGTAATAGGGTCCACATAGGTTACAGGCAGTAACCTTGCATTTGGGGCAATGAATCCATGCCCGCTGCATTGTTTGGATCTTGCAGCACACGCACTTCGGAAGTATAGTAGCTAATACAGGAAAGTAGAATCCTGTTGTACAGTACAGTAGCAGCTAGAGCTACGAAATAAGAAGTCAAAGCCTAGCAAGAGGACGAGCCAAGCCAAAGGACGAGCTACCAGCCTATGACAGCAACGTCTTCTGGAGTCTTCTGTAAAGGCTATACCTTAGGATATAAAGGCTACGCCTTAGGATAAGATCTCTTTTTGAGTCTTCTGTGAAGGCTACGCCTTCGGATATAAAGGCTACGCCTAGGACAAGACTTCCCTTGGAGTCTTATGTAAAGGATATAGGCCTACTCTACTATAGGTTACTATTATGCTGATGTAAGCGCTTAGCTCATACCACCAGCTGATGTGAGCGCTTACATCACCGTGCCCTCTATATAAGTGGCACACCTCCATTGTAAATGATCATCGTAGAAATCTTAGAAATCGCAGAAACTTGAGAAATAGCAATAAGAATCCGAGAGTTTCTCCATATCTTCTCCTTATTTCTTGTTGCTACTTTCTTTCTTGAAAAGAGCTTCCAAGACCTCGAACACTTCGGCGATCATTGCCGGCGTTAGGAAGGTCGATTTCATGGTATCAGAGCTAGATAAAGATATGGCGGAGTAGAACCCCCAAGAGGTCAAGGTGCCAAGAGTGCGAGGTAAGGATCGTAATTACCCAAATCCTGATTTTCACTACTGTGTTCAGATTTTGTGTTAAAAATCCATAAGTGCTATCTTTTTCCTTTGTGGTATGTTACGGATTAGAATTAAGCATGGTTTTATATTGACTGGGTGAAGAGCTTTGTGTAAGGAAAAAGGACAGGTCCTAACTTGGCAGTGAAGGCGAGTGGCCGTGAGTAAGCCTAAGGGCACACCTGTATGATCCAGAGCATTGCTTTAATCTAGTGAGGAATTGCCATGTTTAACCTAATACTGGAATTTATCCTTGGGAAAATTATGGTAACTGTGAACTTTTAGCCCATATGTCTGAAGCATGGGAAAAATCCATTCAGGAGGGTTATGAACGTTCCCGAACCTCTAGCCTTGAGTATCTTGACCTTGCTTTAGTAACAAAAGTTTCCACCAACCAACTAGCTCACAATTTGTCTGTTATTTACGACAAAACCTGTATTGCATCAAGAGTTAACTTAAAGAATTTAAAACAACTCTTTGAACTGCATCAAGCTTGCACACAACAGATCTCGAGGCTCAAGATTTCTCTGAAGACTTTAACAACTGCAGTCCTAGACAGCAGGCCCCTTTCAAAACAAGAGGCCCGAGGACTAGTACTTGAGGCGTTCAGGCAACAACCCCAGCAAAGAGAACCAAGCGACAGCCTTGAACGGCTGGACAAGCTTCTCCAACAGCACGAGAGGCGCACGCAAAGGCCTCAGGAGGCACGAGGCAAACTAAGGGTCTTTCGGGATCCTTATCAGATACTAGCTGAGGAAGTACAAAAGCTTGGAGGCGATGGCCCCAGGAACCAACACCCAGTTGGTTTAAAAAGGACTACCTATCCCAGCACCATCTCCGATGTGCGAAGATCAGATTCGGGGATACCGGAGGAGCCACAGGCACCTTCATATGCCTCAACAAACAACCAGGAGAATGGGTAGACTCCTGATGGGGAGAAACACCCCGCAAGACACACTAGAGCAGCAGATTGATCCTCAGGTACAATTAAAACTATCAATGCAGGAGAGAGCTGCCATAGTCCCAACGGAGGTTCTGTACCACTCCCGAAGGACGACGTGCACCATCGGGTGTACACACATAGATCGGAGGAGGCAATCCTCTGTGTCGACAATGACCAGGTAGACCTCCCATTCATACAGGAGGAAAGCTACCATCAACTACGGCAAAGCGGGATGCAGTACATACACCTCGGTGTGCTGCAACTTTGACTCCAGATCCTACACCGACAGGAGGTTGGTACCATGGCTCTGGTCATCTTTCGCGACAACCGATGGGAAGGAAACAAAGCACTACTGGCCACGATGGAGGTGGACCTAGCAAAAGGCAGTCAATTGGTATACATTATACCAGACGTCATGATGACTGTCAAGGACTTCTACAAGCACGTACAAGTCTCTCTCCTAACTAAGGGATACGAGAACTGGCAAAGTGGTGAGTCCAATTTATTAATCACTAGAGGCATGGTAGGAAGGCTCTCGAATACCCCATACGTAGGCTTTGCCTACGAAATTCAAGGAGTCGTCGACTACCTAGCATGCCACGGAGTACACGCCCTCCGAGGACGTAGGTACTCAGCAGAGGCGCTACAAGGGTGCAGCTGGACTATCCGGCCAACGAAGCTCTCCGCACCAACTCAACCTGAGGAGGTCATGAGCAGGAGCCTCCTTGATGGGAGCATTTCTCTGCGGTTCGGAAGCTACAAGCTGGCAGAAATGCCAAGAAGATCCTGCTACTTCCCAAGAGATGAGGAGGCATTCAATGATGAAGAGGAGCTCAGGACTCCTCATATACTGGCCATCCTGCTGAAGGAAGATGAAGAAGATGAAGAGGAAAGTGACGACGAAAGTTACTTTCATCAGCTCTGTAAAGAGGGGTTCCCTGAAGGAGAAGGAGAGATGGAATACCCAATCAGAGCCCCAAAGTGGGATGTATATCCCGACGAGGACGAAGATCCTCCTGAAGGCAGAAGGGACATGCTTTCCCAACAACTAGATGAAGTCTGGGACACACTAGGGGAGCCTAGTGGGAAGTACGACTACTATGTCAAATACACTCCCCCGGAGTCATTCTACTATGGCCCCCGCGAACCAACTGGATGGGGAGACGAAGATGATGAGAAAGAACCTGATGAGGAGGAACCAGCCAGCATACCTTCTGAGAGGCATAAGGAAGAAGGTAACACTTGTCCCCCTCATAGTACTAATGTTATTGCAGCAGGCATTGAAGAGGATGTACCGGAGATGGAGTACCCTGCCCTGCGAAAACTAGACGAAAGGCTATCTGAGAGGTTATACAGAAGTACACTAACCTCGGCAACATCTCCGAGCGGGCAGTACATGCCCCCCGCAGATGCTTCAATGGAACCAGGACCCCCAGGTTACCCACCAGCGGCCAACACGACTCCAGCAATATCCAGAATAACAACGGAGTCTGGGCAGCGGAACCAAGGAAGTTTCCAAAGAAGCTTCAACAATGAAAGGTGGACCCTACCATCCGCACAGCAGAATGAAGGAGCCCTCTTGATAATAACCGAACAGCTCGGGCTATTTGAGGAAACATTTGCAAGATGGGAAACCATCACGAGGAACCATGTTGCCGCGCAAGGATTCACTGATGCGCGAGACAAGATTGAATACATGGAAAACCTCCTAGGGGAAACAGCCAGGCTGGCATGGGTGCAATGGCGTATGCTATATGGCACAGAATACCAAGCCATTATTGTAGCCGGAGGAGGAAGGGATGGCACTCAAAACATCCTTTCCCAAATGAGAAGGGTCTTCTCATTGGAGGATCCAGCCCAAGGTTCAACCTTGGCTCAAGACACGGCATACCGGGACTTGGAAAGACTTTCATGTACAAACATGAAAGATATCCTTTTATACATGAATGACTACCTCAGGTTAGCTACCAAAACTGGAAGGTTGTTTATAGGCACGGAGCTATCTGAGAAGTTCTGGTTAAAAATGCCGGGAGACATTGGCCGAAGAATGAAGGCGGCCTTCGATCAGAGGTACCCTGGAGTAAACATCGGGGTGATACCCAGGATACTATTCGCCTACAAATACCTGGAGGAGGAATGCAAAGACGCCGCATTCAAAAGATCCCTCAAGGATCTTTCCTTCTGCAGCAAGATCCCGATCCCAGGCTACTACACCACAGAAAAGAAGTACGGGGTCAGAAAGGCGAAGACATACAAAGGAAAGCCGCACGACACCCACGTGTGCATTGAGAGAAGGAAGCACCTTGTGCGCAACAGACGCTGCAAGTGCTACCTCTGCGGAGACATGGGGCATTTCGCCAGAGAATGCCCTAATGACAGAAAAAACGTAAAACGGGTTGCCATCTTCGAGCAACTAGATGTTCCAAATAATTATGACTTAATATCTGTGCAGGAAGGAGAGGACCAGAGTGATGCAATATACAGCATCTCAGAAGGGGAGGATCCTCAGAACCTCCGCAACTCCCTCCGCCCACTCATACAAAATGAAGTCATATATGTTCTACAGGAACTCGAAGAAGAATACCATCGCAAAAGGAAGGGTGCAGTAGGCATAACAACGGGCCAAGTTCCATTACCCCAACAATAAGTACTTCTCCCCTGGCACAAGAGGAGTACCCAGCAAAGCCCGTAGGAAAGACGGTTCTAACCTTAGGAAGGGGCCCAGAGGAGAAACTACACTACCTCGCATTCAGCCTAGATGGAAAAACCTACCATCTTCATGATGAGGTACTACTAGTGCCCGAATCGATATATAAAAATCCCTATGTAATTATTATCAAGGGGATTTTCCAAGACAAAGGAGGACAGGTGTCCCTCATAGGACAATGGCTATACCGCCCAAAGGAAGCACTCGCAGAGGATGGGAGTCCAAGAGAATCCAGGGATACAAGGAAAGTTTTCTATAGTTTCCATACTGAGGTAATCCCTGCAGAGAGCGTCATGCACAACTGTGTGGTTCACTACATCCCACAGGGTGAGCAAGTACCAAGGCGTACAGAATACCCGGGATTCATCATACAAGAGCTCTACGACCACACCAACAGAATTCTCAAGGACATAGCATGTGCAGACTATGACAAGGTGCAGCAATCTGAAATCAAGATGCTTATCAAGAAAACAAGGGAGCACCTGACAGGCTCCATGCAAGTCAGATGGCCAAAGGCATGCAACACAAAACCCACAGCCGGACGACGGTGGGCACTGACACCAACGCAACTGCGGATACTCAACAGCCTTTTTCCATCAAAGCAACAGGCCCCCTAGAAAGACGCAAACACAGGACCTGACTTGGGCACTAAGACTACATGGACCGATCTCTGAAGCCAACATCCACAAATGGTTCATGAACAAGACAGCGCGAGTCAAGCAGACGCAGGCAATACCTACCATTGTCCCGTAGCAGGCGGAGCGTGGTGGGAAGTATAGTAGCTAATGCAGGAAAGTAGAATCCTGTTGTATAGTACAGTAGCAGCTAGAGCTACGAAATAAGAAGTCAAAGCCTAACAAGAGGACGAGCCTAGCCAAAGGACGAACTACTAGCCTATGACAGCAATGTCTTTTGGAGTCTTCTGTAAAGGCTATGCCTTAGGATATAATGGCTACGCCTTAGGATAAGATCTCTTTTGGATTCTTCTGTAAGGGCTACGCCTTAGGATAAGAGGGCTATGCCTAGGACAAGACTTCCCTTGGAGTCTTATGTAAAGGCTATAGGCCTACTCTAGTATAGGTTACTATTATGCTGATGTAAGCGCTTAGCTCATACAACCAGCTGATGTGAGCACTTATATCACTGTGCCCTCTATATAAGAGGAACACCTCCATTGTAAATGATCATCGTAGAAATCTTAGAAATCGTAGAAACTTGAGAAATAGCAATAAGAATCCGAGAGTTTCTCCATATCTTCTCCTTATTTCTTGTTGCTACTTTCGTTCTTGAAAAGAGCTTTCGAGACCTTGAATAGATCGGCGAGCATCGCCGGCATTAGGAAGGTCAATTTCATGGTATCAGAGCTAGCTAAAGATATGGCGGAGTAGAACCCCTAAGAGGTCAAGGTGCCAAGAGTGCGAGGTAATGGTCGTAATTACCCAAATCCTGATTTACACTACTGTGTTCGGATTTTGTGTTAAGATTTCATAAGTGCTATCTTTTCCTTTGTGGTATGTTACGGATTAGAATTAAGCATGGTTTTTACTGACTGGGTGAAGAGCTTTGTGTAAGGAAAAAGGACAGGTCCTAACTTGGCAGTGAAGGCGAGTGGCCGTGAGTAAGCCCAAGGGCACACCTGTATGATCCTGAAGCATTGCTTTAATCTAGTAAGGAATTGCCATGTTTAACCTAATACTGGAATTTATCCTTGGGAAATTGTGGTAACTGTGAACTTTTAGCCCATATGTCTGAAGCATGGGAAAAATCCATTCAGGAGGGGTATGAACGTTCCCGAACCTCTAGCCTTGAGTATCTTGACCTTGCTTTAGTAACAAAAGTTTCCACCAACCAACTAGCTCACAATTTGTCTGTTATTTACGACAAAACCTGTATTGCATCAAGAGTTAACTTAAAGAACTTAAAACAACTCTTGAACTGCATCAAGCTTGCACACAAGAGATCTCGAGGCTCGAGATTTCTCTGAAGACTTTAACAACTGCAGTCCTAGACAGCAGGCCCCTTTCAAAACAAGAGGCCCGAGAACTAGTACTTGAGGCGTTCAGTCAACAACTCCTCCAACTGCTGCTACCACTACTAATCCAACTACTACTACTACTAATACTAATACTTCAACCACTACTACTACTACTGCTGCTACTAATCCTTCTTCTAATCCCACTACTACTTCTACTACTACTAGTGTAACAAATACTAATGTTATTACTACTACAACCACTACCGCTACAACTAATACTACGACTGCTGCTACTACTATTACTACTACTGCTACTAGTTCTTTTACTTCTACAACTACTACGACTACTACGACTACTACTACTTCTACTATTGCTACTGCTACTACTACAACTCCTGCTAATACTACTACTACTACTATGACTACTACTACTGCTACTACTACTGCTGTTGCTAGTACCACTGGTACTATTACTACTACTACTATTGCTGCTACCACTGCCACTGCTCTCACTACTAATACTACAATCACTACTAGTGCTACAGCTACTATGAGTACTATTGCTACTATTACTTTTGCTACCTCTAGTATAACTACTTCTGCAATGACTAGTACTAGCACTATTGAAGCAGTTAGATCTAATATTACTACTACCACTATAACAACAACTACTACTAGTTCTACAACTACTACAATTAAAGCTACTATTGCTGCAACTGCTACTAATATTGCCTCTACTACTACTATTGCTACTTCTATAGCTACTCTTACTTCTTCTACAACTACTGCTACTACTACTACTGCTACTGTAACTACTGTTGCTATTGTGATTGTTGCTACTAATACGCTACTACTATAACCACTACTACTACAACTACTATTGCTACTACTAATACAACTAATACAACTATAACTACTGCAGCTGCCATTACTACTACTACTACTACCACTTCTCCTACAATAACAACTACTATTACTTCTTCTATTATTGCTACTACTACTACTGTTGCTACTACTACTTCTCCTATTGTTGCTACTACTACTGCTACTACTACCTCTATTACTATGGCTACTACTACTACTATAGTTGCTTCTCCTACAACTACTGCTACTACTACTAAGCTGTTTCCTTCTACTGCAACTACTACTTCTACTCCTAATACAACTACAGCTACTATTGCTACAACTCTAGCTTCTACAACTGGTACTACTATCGATGCTACAACTGCTAGTACTACTGCTGCTGCTGCTAGTACTACTGCTACTATGACGCTTACTACTACTACTACAACTTCTGCTACTACTACCGCTACTGCTACAACAACTACTACTGCTACTACTACTTCTTCTCCTCCTATTACCACGACTACTATTACAACTACTCCTACTACTACTACCGCTACTATTGCTACTACTGCTTCTACATCTACTGCTACTATTACTACCACTACCACTACCACCACCACTACTACTACTACTACTACAATTACTACCACAACAACTACTACAGCTACTACTGCTTCTACTATTACTACTACTTTTACACCAAATGCAACTACAACTACCACTGCTACTTCTAGTGCTACTGTTACAACTCTTGCTACTAATACTGCTATTGCAAGTGATGCTACTACTATTACTTGTACTACTTTTGGTACTACTACTGCTAATGCTACTACTACTACTACAACTACTACTAGTACTACTACAACTACTGCTACAATGGCTACTTCTACTACTACACCTACGACTACTACTACTACTACTACTACAACAACAACTATGAGTAATACTACTACAACTACTACTTATGCTACGAAAATACTACTACAACTAATACTATCACTACAATACTACTATTAATAATACTACTACAACTACTACTACTACTACTTCTACTACTACTAATAGCTGCTACAACAACTACTACTACTAGTACTATGACTGCTTCAACTAATATTGCTACTGCTGCTGCAATTACTACTACTACTACAATACTACTATAAATACTGTAGTTGCTATTACTACTACTACTGCAACTACAACAATAACTACTCCTACTACCGCTTCTCCTACAATAACAACTACTATTACTTCTCCTACTATTGCTACCACTGCTACTTCCACTGCTGCTACTCCTACTTCTACCACTACTACTGCTACTCCTAATTCTATTACTATGGCTACTACTACTACAACAACTATTGCTACTACTACTGCTGCAGCTACTACTATAGCTACTCCTACTAAAATGCTTACTTCTATTGGTACTACTACTTCTACTCCTATATAACTATGACTAGTACAGCTACTACTCTTGCTTTTACTACTTGTACTACTACTGATGCTATTACTACTACTACTACTGCTACTGCAGCTGCTGCTGCTACAACTACTCCTACTTCTACTATTTCTCTGACTACTACTACTACTGCTACTATTACTACTACTCCTACTACGATTACTGTGACTATTGCTACTACTGCTTCTACTTCTAATGCGACTATTACTACTACTACTACTACTACAACTACAATTACTACTACAACTACTACTACAGCTACTACTGCTACTAATAGTTGTATTGCTACTACTCTTGCTGCTACGACTGCTACTACTACTGATGCTTATACTTCTTCTACTACTACTACTACTAAGACTGCTACTACTGCTACTAATACTACTATTACTAACACCACTACTAATACTACTACTACTACTACTAATACTACTATTACTAACACTACTACTAATACACTGCTACAACTACTTCTATGACTGGTGCTGCTACTGTTGCTGCTGCTGCTACTAAAACAACTACTCCTACTTCTCCTACTAATACTACTACTGCAACTACTACTACTGCTACTACTACAACTACAACTACTATCGCTTCTATTGCTGCTACTACAACTACTATAACAATTACAATTGCTACTACTGCTAATACTACTGCTGCTACTAATATTGCTACTACTGGTACTGCTACCACTATTTCAAGTACAACTACTACTACTAGTACTTCAACTACTACTACTACTCCTACTGCTACTACTCTTACTACTTCTACAGCTACTACTACTTCGCTGCTGCTATTGCTACTGCCGCTACAACTGCTACTACTGTAACTACTGCAGCTACTATTGTTACAACTAGTGCAAGCGCTACTATTTCAGTTACTACTATTACGATTACTACTGCTACAATAACTACTACTAGTACAACTTCTGTTACTACTACTACTACAACTACCACTACTGCTGCTACTATTAGTACTACTACTACCACTACTACTACTACTACTACTTCTACTACTACTTCTACTACTACTAATACTACTACTAATACTTCTACAAATACTACTACTGCTGTTTTTGGTGTTGTTGCTACTACTACTATTACTACTACTATTATTGTTGTTGTAGTTGCTACCACTCTTACTACTAGTACGACTTCTACTACTACTACTACCACCACTAATACTATTACTACTACTAACACTATTACTACTACTACTCCTTCTACATCTACTATTGCTACTGCTACTACTACAATTACAACTAAGGCAGCTACTCATGGTTCTACTGCATTGGTTACTACTACTACTACTACTATTGCAACTAGTTCTACAACTAGTACTACTATTATAACTAATACTACTATGACTACTACTTCTCCTACAATAACAACAACTACTACTTCTCCTCCTCCTACTACTACAGTTGGTACAGTTACTACTAGAGCTACTAGTACTGCTACATCTACTACTGCTACTGCTGCTATTACATCTATCGCAACTACTGCTACTACTACTCCTCCTCCTACTACTCCTACTGCTACTACGACTTCTGTTATAATATCTACTACTACTGCTGCTGCTAGTACTACTACTACTGCTTCTACTATTTCTACTACTACAACAACAACAACTACTACTACTCCTACTTCTACTGTTGCAACTACTACTCCTACTAATACCATTTTTATTACTATGGCTACCACTACTACTGCTACAACTACGACAACAACTACTGCTACTACTACTATTACTAATACTACTCTAATTACTTCTACCGCTACTACTACTTCTACTCCAAATACTACAATTGCTACAATGGTAACTACTACTACTACTACTACTACTAGTACTGCTACTACTTATCCTAAAATAGCTACAACGACTACTATCTAGTACTACTACTACAGCTGCTGCTACTACTTCTGCAACTACTACTGCTACTGTTGATAGTACTATCCCTCCAACTACTACTACTACTACTAATACAACTAATACTGCTTCTTCGACTACTACTACTTCTGCTACTACTATCGCAACTATTACTAATACTATTACAACAACTACAACTACTGCTATAACGACTACTACTGCTGCTATTACAATCATTACTACGACTGCTACAATGCTACAATTGTTACTAGTACAAATGCTACACTACTACTACTACTGTTATTGTTGAGACTACTATGACAACTATTAAAACAATTGCTACTACTACTGCTAGCGCTACCACTATTTCTACTATTGCTACTACTACTGCTATTGAAAATGCCGCTACTATTTCGGCAAATAATACTCTTCCTTCTACTGTTACTATAGCTACTACTTTGGCAACTACTACTACTGCCACCCCTACTAATACTGTAGTTGCAACTACTACTAATGCTACCACTAGTATTGCTACTACTACTACTATTATTACTACTACTATTACTACTACTTCTACTACTACTTCTACTAGTATTGCTCCTACTACTGCCACTGCTACTACTGCTACTACTAGTACGACTACTACCATGACTACAACTACTATTGCTGCTGCTACTACTACTACTTATACTACTTCACCTACTATTACTACTACTACTACTATGACTAATACTACTTGTACTACTAACACTATTGTTACTACTAATGCTGCCTCTACTGCTGCTACTTTTACTACCACTGCTATACAACAACAACTACTAATACCACTGCGACAACTACCACTACTACACCTACTGCTACTACCGCTACTTCTACAACTACTCCTACTACTACTACTCCAACTACTACTACAACTATCCCTACTACTACTAATACTAATACTGCAACTACTACTTCTGCTACTATAAATACTACTACAACAAATACTACAACTATAATACAACTATTACTAATACTACTATCACTAGTACTAACAATACTACTACTACTTCTGCTACTACTATTGCCACTACTACAGCTACTACTACTGCCACTACTACTATGATGACTACTACTGCTAATTCTTCTACTACTACTAACATGATAACTACTTCTCCTATTGCTACTACTTCTTCTACTATTACTACTACTACTATTACTGCGACAATGGCTACAACTACTACAGCTACTACTACTACTACTACTCTGACTGCTGTTGCCGCTAGCATAGATACTACCACTATAATTGCTGCCGCTACAGCTGCTACCACTCCTACGACTGCTATTATAGCTATTGCTACTCCTAATACCACACCTAGCACTACTACTTTTCTTACACCTATCCTACTACAACTCCTACTCCTACTGCTACTAGTACTATTATTAGTACTACTACTACTTTTGCTACTACTACTACTACTATTACTCCTATTACTACTTCTACTACTACTACAACTACTATTGCAACAACTCTAGCTACTACTTCTACTATGGTAACTATTATTATTACTAATTCTACTTCTACTACTTCTGCTACTAGGACTACTACTACAACTACTACTACGGCTACAACTATGACTACGACTACTCCTACATCTACTACTATTGCAACTACTATTGTTATTATTACTGCTAATGCTACTTCTACAACTACTACTACAACAACAACTCCTGTTACTGCTAATACTACTTCGACAACTACTACTCCTACTGCTACTATTACTACTACTCCTCCCCCTCCTCCTACTACAACTACTGTTGCTATTGCTACTACTATTACTATCACTACACCAACTACTAGTACTACTACCACTACTAGTACTACTACCACTACTAGTACTACTACTACTATAGTACTTGTTCTACTACTGCTAATACTACTTCTACTACTATTACCTCTCCCACTACTATTACAACTGCTACTACTTCTATTACGACTATTACTACTACTCCTACTAACATTACTTCTTCTACCACCATCACAGCTACTACTAATAGTAGTACTACAACTATTACTACTACTACTACTACTTCTACTTCTATTACCATTGCACTACAACTACTACTTCTGCTACTACTACTACTATTTCTATATGACTTCTCCAGCTACCGAAGCCACCACAACTACTACTATTATTGGTACTACAATAGCTATTACTACTACAACAACTACTACTATTGCCTCTATTACAATGGCTGTTGCTCCTACATCTACTACTGGTACTACTACTGCTGCTACAACCACAACAACAAGTACTGCTACTGCTACTGTTGCTACTACTCTTACCACCACTACTACTACTACTACTACAACAACAACAACAACTACTACTACTACTACTATGACTATTACTGCTACTACAACAATAACAACTACTACTATAACCACTACAGCCACAGCTGGTGCTCCAACTACTAAAGCTACTACAACTACTTATACTTCTACTGCTACTACTACTAGTCCTACTACTCCTACTAAAGCTCCAACTATTACTACCACTCCTACTTCTACTAGTTCTATAACTACTAGTACTTCTAGTCATACTGCTACTTCTACTACTACTACTAATATTGCACCTATTCCAGTTGCTATTACTACTTGTGCTACTGTTACTGATACTACTACTGCTACTGCTGCTACATCAACTACTACCATGACTACTAGAACTACTACTACTACTACTATGACGACTACACTACTGCTACTACAGCTACTACTATGACTACTACTACTACTATGACTACTGCTACAACTATTACCACTACTCCTACTACTATGACTACTACTGCTACTACTACTATGATTACAATTTCTACTACTACTACTAGTACTACTACATCTCCTACTACTACTACTTCTTCTACTGCAACTACTGCTACTGCTTCTGCTACTACTACTACTACAACTACTACTACTACGGTTGCTACTATTGCTGCTACTACTACTATAACTACTATTACTTCTACTACTTCTGCTACGAATACTACTACTACAACTACTACTAACTCTCCTACTCCTACTACTATAGCACTTAGTACTGCTACTGCTACTTGTACTTCTACTACTACTGTAACCACTACAGCTACTACTGATATTCCTACTATAGCTGCTACTACTACTTCTACTACTAGTGCATCTATAATTATTGCTCTTGCTACTACTCCACTACTCCTGCCACTATAACTATTTTTATTACTACTGCTACTACTTCTGCCGCTACTACTACTACTATTGCGACTACTACTACTACTAATTCTACGACTCCAATTATTGCTATTGCTAATACTAATTCTATAACTACTTTTTGTGCTACTACTACTACTACTACTACCACTACTATAACTGCTAGTACTACTACTGCTACTAATACTATGATTGCTACCACTACTGCAGCTACTAATATACTGCTACTAATACTATTACTACTTCTCCTACCGCAACTACCTCTGCTACTACTACTACTACCACTAATATTGCTACCAGTACTAGAAGTCCTACTGCAACTCCTAGTTGGCTACTACTACTACTAATACTACCACTACAACTACTGTTGCAACACCTAGTTCAACTACTATTGCTAATACTACTACCACTACTACTAGTAGTATTAGTAGCAGTAGTAGTGGTATCAGTAGTACTAGTTGTAGTAGCACCACCAACAGCTGTAGCAGCAGCAGTAGTAGTAGTAGTAGCAGCAGCAGTACTAGTAAAAGTAGTAGCAGTAGTAAGAGTAGAAGTAGTAGTTGTAGCAGTACTAGTAGCAATAATTGTAGTATTAGCAGTAGTACTAGTAGTAGTAGTAGTAGTTATTACAGTACTAGTATCAGTAGTGGTAGCAATAGTAGTAGTTACTATAGTAGTAGTAGAAGCAGCAGTAGTTATTGTAGTAGTAGCAGTAGCAACATTAGTACCCATAGTAGTGTAAGTAGTAGTAGTAGCTATAGAAGTAGTAGTAGGAGGAGTTGTAGGAGGAGTAGTAGTAGTAGCCATAGCAGCAATAGTAGTAGTAGTTGTTGTGTAGTAGTAATAGTAGCAGTAGTAGCAATTGTTGGAGGAGTAGCAGTAGCAGCAATAGTAGTAGCAGCTGGAGCAGCAGTAGTAATAGTAGCAAGAGTAGTGCCACAGGTAGTAGTAGCAGTAGTGGTAGAAGTACTAGTAGTATTAGTAGTAGTAGTAGTAGTAGCGGTAGTAGTAGCGATAGTAGTAGCAGTAGTTATAGTAGTAGGAGTACTAGGAGGAGTAGGAATAGTAGGAGTAGTAGTCGTAGCAGTGTAGTAGAGTAGTAGAGAAGTAGTAGTCGTCCCATAGTCGATACCGATACGGCGTCGGCTTAAGTCTCATTCGTAGGAGTATAGTCGCCCGGTACCAGATCGGGAGATTTGTCGTCTGGTATCGTTGTCGCTGCGTCGTACGTCCTGCTCTCCTTTTGTCGCAATCGTCCGTCGTCGTCGCGAGGGGGGTCGTTCCGTTATTGGTCGATCGTAACGTGCGATCAGAGTCGATCATCTAGCGGGAGTAATAGGTAAGATTAGTCAGCAGTAGTAGTAATTGTCGATGTTCGTCAGTAGAGTAGTCGTCGCAGTTCGGGGCAGTGTATTGCAGTGCCGCAGTAGTCGCGTACGATCGTAGTAGCGCTCTTGTTTGTGGCTCTTCTTCTTCTGATACGTCGTCGTCGACGGCGTAGTAGTCTTCGATCGTTCTCGTCAGTCGTCGTCGTCGCAGTCCGTTCCCGTCGGGTCAAGCCCCCGCAGCCCTGCCGTCTTCGTTGTCGTCGTCGTCGTCGCCGCTGCAGTCGTCGTCGTCGCCGCCCTCCTCTCTTGGTCGTCGTGCGACTGTTTGTCGTGCCCTCGTTCTCGTCGTCGTCCCCCGATCGTCGTGTCTCGCTCTCGTCCGCCGTGCTGAGTCGTCGTCGTCGCGTCGCACCTCTCCGTCGTCCTCTCGCGCCCAGTCCGCCCACACCAGTCCTAGTAGCACTCGCCCGTAGATAGCCGTAAGTATTTTGCCCTCTGAAGTAAGCGATAGTAGCAGTAGGACCAGCTTTCTAGTAGTAGTAGTAAGTCATCGTTCGTAGACGTTATAGATTGTAGTAGGAGTCGATCGCTGTTGGTCTTCCCGTAGCCAACGTCTCCGTGTGTTTGTCGTCCGTAGAAGCTGATAGTCGTAGACCGCGTCGCTGCAACGTAGTCGCCGTCCCCATGGATAATTAGAAGTAGTACTAGTTATAGTAGCCACAGAAGTGGTAATTGTAGCAGTAATAGTAGTAATAGTAGTAGAAGTAGAAGTTGTAATAGTTCTAGTAGAAGTAGCAATAGTAGCAGTAACAGTGGTAGTAGTGTTAGTAGTAAAAGTGGTAGTTGTTGTAGTATTAGAAGTAGTAGTAGTGGTTGTACTACTAGTAGTAGTAGCAGTAGTGTCAGTAGAAGTAGTAGTAGTAGTAGTAGTAGTAATAGTAGTAGTAGTAGTAGTAGTAGTAGTAGTAGTAGGAGCAGCAGCAGTAGTATTG